>VXAB01009947.1:82944-193226 GCA_013399175.1 Odontophorus gujanensis | reverse complement strand
TCCCTCAGGCCCCAGAAACGGCCCAGCTGCAGGCACCCTGGGACGCTCTGTCTTTCCTTTGCACATCTTTTGCAATGGCCATGGTGTCACTGGACTGGCAGCCCTGGGCAGCCCTTCACTGCCCAACGTGCACCTGCTGCCAGCACTGGGCAGCCCCGCACTGCCCAACGTGCACCTGCTGCCAGAACCGGGAAGATGCAGGCCTTGGGACAGCCCTGTAATGCGCAACCCGCTGCAGGCAGTGTTGCAGCAACCCCTTCTTACTCGTTCCTAATTTGTAGTTGATAGGTGTACCTTTCTGGAAATAGAATGTTTCCTTAAGTCACCTTCTCTGTTCTCGTGCCCCTTTGTTGATTTATTTTTCTACTTAACAATTTAATTCTTCTGAAAATAAAAAGATTAAATAATAACCCCTTTGATTTCTGATGTCCTTTTGTGAAGCCATTCGTTCCTTTCAAGGTAAAAGCTCAGGCTGAGTTCGTATTTGGTCTCCCAGCAGGAAGTAGAAGCAGTGCTTCTATCAGTGGTGGAATGCTATTCTATTGGACTTATGCTCTGGAGTCTTTGCAGTGGACTGGGCAATGTCTGCCTGCCTCACACACTTGAGAGATATCTCCTCTTCATCAAAGAACCACAGAGCAGTTTGAGTTGAAAGGGACTTCAAGGATCACTGTTATGTGTTGCCCAGTGAGGCTGTGGATGTCCCATCCCTGGAGGTGTTCAAGGCAGGATTGGATGTGGCTCTGCACAGCCTGGTCTTGTGGTTGGTGACCCTGCCCATTGCATGGGGGTTGAAATTAGGTGATCTTCAAGGTCATTTTCAAACTAGACCATTCGAATATTGTATGATAGATTCCATGATTCTATGATGTGGTAATCACCTGTTCCAGATTAAGTACAAGTCTAGTTTTTCAACAGTAACCTTTTATTTAAGGAAGTTTGACTTACTTTCCTCATTTCTTTCACATCAACTGTAGTGACTGTCTAATCATTAATTCAAAAAGGAAAATAAAATGGATCTGTGTAATTATCCCCCTTCTTTGACATATGAAAATGTACCAACAAATCCCCTTAAACAAAAATAGCTTTATAGAGAATGTGAGAATGAGTAGTTGCAAGACTTTGAAGAGGCGTGTCCCGATACCAACAGGTGAGCTCTCCAACCGCAGGCAGAGCTTCTCAAGTTATTTTTCATGCTAGGGTATTTTTGTTCTGTTTCACTCTGTACATCTAGCTCATTTAAAAATATACGTATTCAATTAAAATCCTAAACATTTCTATGACCTTAATTAAAAATAGATTACATAAAAGCAATTTAAAAATCATTTTTAATAAATTTGTAAATCCCCTCAGTGTGGTAAGATACAGATCACATTAAAATGGCAGAAGTAGAGTATTACTTTCAGATGTAGTAGAAATAGAAGTACAGTTCACAATCCCCAGGGTGAGCAGGGGAGCTGAGGGAAGTCACAGCTGAGCTCTCTTTTAATCAGCAAGAAGTGCTTCTAGGTCAGAACTGGCAATAAGAATGAATCTTCCTTTGCAATTACCTCATTCCTCCCCATGAAATACCAGTAAAATTAATATTGATAATATAAATCAGTGTTTCCAGCTTGCTGATTTAGAACTTGATTAAAATCAAATCACACTACTTGTCCCCTCTCTCCAGCCCTTTGCTCCCTCTGCCTCTGGAGCTAATGAACTTTATTTTCAACTCTTGTCCTTCTCCCATTAACTGCACGGGGACCATGGCTGAGCTGGGGGAGAATGACAGCCACAACTTTGTAGTTCTTCACAGATCCCCCACAGAGGTCTCACCCATCCCATCCCAAACCGTATTCACACCCCATTATGCAAGGTAAAGGTGTACCAGATAAGTACGAAGAAGACTTCAGCCAGCCATCAACACACATTTCCCTCTCCCTTTATGCGATGCCTCATTTCTGAGGCCAACACACCATACCACCTCGCCTCTTGCTTCTCCAGCCCCCACTTCCTGTGCTCCAGGCTTTCCCCTAGGATAATCGATCACAGCTCCAAGTCACTAACACCTGGGAACTGTTCTTCACAAACATAATCCCACCATGGAGCAGCTGAGCTGGCAAGACCTGGGAGAAAAGTCTTGAAGAGTTGACTGTAGTCCTGGGCACCTCAGTGCTGCCTTTCCATTCCATGTGAGGAGCTGTAGGCAGACATGAGTCCTCTCCTCAGTTCCTCCACTCTAAGGAACTCACCTTTGCAGGTTGCACGATGTGCAGAGGAACAATCCTGATACAGCTTATTCCTGGCTGCTGCTTTGCCCTGCAGAGGGGGCATGCTACTGACAAGTTATTTATCCACATGTGGAGGTTGGCCAAGAGGTGTACTTGGTGGGCAGCATGTGGTCAGAGAGACCATACATGGCATAGGCATGGAACCTGGGCCTGGAAAGGAGCTCAGAGTTCACAGGAATTGGTCCTTGTTCTACCAGAGAACACCATCCTATGAGCCTGTTTGTAACCTTTCTTATCTCTGTTTTAAGATGAGTGAAAGATTTTTGTCTGCAGTACTCTGAAAGTTAATTCCTTCCCTAGGATTATGAACATTTTTCAAAGGCAGCTTTTATTTATTTATTTGTTGTTGACTTATACCAGACCATTCCTGTGCCAGCATTGGACTTTAGACAAAACTCTCTTTGCCTCTGACTGATAATGTCCGGGGATAGCAATGGCATCCTTTCTCAGCAATTGGCAGCAGTGGACAGTATTACAGTACAGCTGACTTCAAGATATCAGGGAACACCTGGAAGATCAGAGCAGCTTTTACTACACGTTGGACAGCCTAATAGCAAACAAAACAAAGAGAAAAGTCACTTTCACTGTAGGCTACCAAACTGCACTGAGTCAGTGCAGTGCTGCCATTTATGTTCACCTGCGGCCCCTGTGATTTACAGCAAACACAAGTTATTTTAGTGTCATCATATCTCAGGTGTATCACTTAACTTGCCACATAAATGTCATTTTCTAATTTACATTCCACTGTTAGCTCTACCTATGATCCTACAAGAAAAGAAAAAGCCAAACTCATCTGTATAACCCCCTAAGGGACTTCCAACGCCCGGAATAGAGCGTGCTGTATTTTGACAGCTGTCCTTCGAATTCTAAAGCATAACCTCTAAGAGGACAGAGCGTTACGTAATTTTAGTGACAGCACAATTGTCATTCAGCTAGAAAGAAGGATATTGTGATCTCCATGGAAAAGAAAAGCTATACCGCCATCTGTAAGCTGATAGCCCTTTTTCTTTGGTAATTTGTACCTCTCATGAAGGGTTGGGAGTGGAAATTATTACAAGCTGTTGAAGAAAATGACATCATTTTGCCACCCACAAAACACCAGGAGTTTGACAACCCAGAAAATGTCACAGCAGAAAGGAAGGAGCAATCCAATCGTAAGGGAGATCTCTTGCTTATGGAGGAAATGTGTTCTTTCATTGTGGTGGCTGTCCACCATCTCTGTGGGACTCTGACCACTACCGCCACAGAACCCAGCTTCAATAGCTCCACTGGCTGCAGGAAAGGAGGACGTAATTGATGGAAACACTACTCTTTCCACGGTCTTCAGATTCCTTTGGTTTGCTCAAATGAACTAGATTTTTCTTTAGGGCGATTTACTTTCAATTGTAAGTCACAACACTACAAAATCAATAAACAGGGAAATTCAGTTATGCAATTAGAAGCTGCTGGGAAGAATGGCATAATATAGATTGAAAATTTCATGGATCATAAAGAAAGAATTTCCTGTCTGTTAATTTTGCAGCTGCTTTAATGCATTCCCCTTAATGATGGAATACTGGAGGCTATTTTTTTCCATGGTTGAATTCTCTTCCATTACACGGCACACACCCTCTTAAGTAACCTGCAGCTGCTTTTATCTGCCACCACTAATACTGGTCCATTGTGATACCTGACACGTTACAGAGCCCCTGTGATTTCTCAGCATGCCCTGAGTGAAACCAGCCTGAAGCACAAGAAATGGGACCTGCATACTGGAGCAGAATTTTGGATATTGGAGATATCCAGAAGGTGAACGAAGTTTTGAAGGAAAAACATACTTGTGTAGACCGTTAGTCATTCATGGTTTCTGGCCAGTTCCACATGCAATACAGTAAGAAAACTGTTTTTAATTATTTTTTAATCAGCACTTTCTCACTGATTTGTTTCGTACCCTTTTGGTGACTCGTAACCAGCACCAGCATACTCTAATATCCACCCAAGGAAAAGCTGGACTCTGATGTTGTTTTTTCAAAGCCAGCTGCAATTTAGGGGACAAATAAGGGCAATTTTTTCCCCTCCATTTTCTTTTCTGAACTGCAGCACCGCCTCTCTTTAGAAAAGAAGACTCAAAGACGTGGAAGACTATAATTCTAACTGACAGAGTTACCATTACTTAACATTTGGTTTATGCTTCCAGTGTGTCATGTAATCTAATCTGGAAGTTTGGGAACAGTAATCAACTTCTTTCCCCCCTAACAGCTGATGTCAAAAGCAATATTTATGGTTTCACAGAAGTGGAGTGTACAGAGAATCAAGAATAAAGCGAACAGCCAGTCTTTCTCATGGGAGAGAGCCAATTAGGATTTAAACAAGAACACCTTCCTTTTGCGTCTCACTCATTCAAAACTTGTCTCTTTGGTTTCTACAATCTACTGCTTTGCACCTCTGGTGCAAGGAAGTTTTTCTTTCTAGCCAGCTTCTATATTTTTAGCTCATTGTCTTACTTTTTTCTAGCTGTATTTCTCAGTCTCTCTCCCATTTTGCTATGGAAGTTTTGTCCTTCAAAACTTAATTCACTTTCTGGATATCTCAGATTAATTGAGAAGCTGCTGTATACCACATTGTTGTTTAGAAAATTAATTCTTTAGATACTGTGTGATAAATGAAAAAAATATTAAAAGTAGCTACTGCAGTGGCTTTCTGAAGCAGGCTAATGTTCAACTCCCTTTCTATTTCACAAAAATATTTCACAAAGCCATTCTAGACGTTCGTATACGTAACCTACTGGCCACATTCATCTTCAGTTCACAAAAGACGAAGGTGTCCAACAGGGTTTTACTTCAAGTCACCAGAGAAACAGCACAATGATGAGAGGAAGAAAGTTTGGAGATGGTTAAAGTAAATTGTTAGTAAGAGAGAAAAGAGGAAGAAGAAAGGGAGGAAGAGAGGGAACACGATGAAATTTTTCCCCAAAATCATGGGGGAGAACACTCATGGAAAAAGAAGGCAGCAAAAGAGAGAGGAAGGTGGTAGTAACAATAATAATAATGTTACAAAACAAAACCAAAAGAAAGTAAAGAAAATTAGTTTTCAAACAAGATGAAGCAAGTCAAAACTACCAGAGGAGCACATCGTCATTCCTCTGAACACAGAAAGTTATCTAGGAAACCTTTAGAAATAAGTATAATTCTGTTTCTGAACAGAGTTTAAAAAAGTGAAGAGCTGTAGGTAGCAGTGGTTAAATATTAACGATTTGGTCCTGCAAGGATTTAACAAGATTAGCTTTTTTTAGCACACCCCAAGCAATTTGTTCAAGTCCAACTTTTCAGAGAAATACAGTAAAACACCAAGCACATTAAGCACTGTGTTCAATACACACAACACACTTTTATGAAATGGAAAAGGGGTCTGTGACAGGATCCTGGGAGGTTGTTGAGGACACCTGGAGCTATTGTAGCTTCAGCAGCTTCTCATTTGTTCTCCTTTGGCATCCAAATGGTTCCCAAGCAGGGAGCTTGAAGAGCAGCAACCATGGCTTTGCCATTCCACACTGCTCTCCACTGCATTAGCAACCAGAGGTTTGGGCCTCAATTACTGTAATGAGAAATATTAAAGTGCTCTTTCCATGGAGAGCATTTAATCTTATCTAGTGAAACATGAGTGTATTTCTAGCATATTTACTGTGCCAGAAAAGTATTAGATACCTATATTTCTGATCTAATGTTTCAGTAAATATGACCAAATCAGTGACTGTAGCTTTAGGCATTCAGCCAGAGCAAAACTAATTTTCTGTGCTGATGTTCTTGGTGAAAAACTCAGATACCTCAGTTTAACAAATCTAAACATGCTAGTTTTCTATGAAGGTTCAGTTTGCGTGATAAAAACCAAACTGTCCTTTCCTTGACTATCATCTTGCCAAAACCTATTGACTTTATGTGTGTCTACCACTAATAAGTATTAAATATTTTTTCCTTGCTGTGAATTTGAATGCAATTTGATAAAGCTCTTCATGTAGAAAAAATAAAAATAAAAATAATATAATTAGGCAATTGTAGCTCAATACATTTTGAACAATTTACTTTTTATGGAAACTCTAAGCCACTAGGTGCACAAGGGAAG
Organism: Odontophorus gujanensis; assembly: GCA_013399175.1. Taxonomy (NCBI): domain Eukaryota; kingdom Metazoa; phylum Chordata; class Aves; order Galliformes; family Odontophoridae; genus Odontophorus; species Odontophorus gujanensis. The sequence continues at coordinate 186,855 of VXAB01009947.1, read as the reverse complement.
CTACTCTAGAATAACATATTTGTCATATTTTACTCTTTCACACTGATCTACAGTGACTCATTCTCCCTTAAAAGGCACGAGAGGTGTTCTGAAAGCAAAGGACAGGTTTTCACTGCGTCTGTACTCCACCGTGGCATCCTGCAGTCACCTTCTCAGAGGCTGAAGCAGTGACATCACCACTGCCAAAGAGCGTTGTGCCTCTGACCTCTGAACAGCCTGCCCTAATCTCAGTCTGCTTTCTGCCTCCATGGCATGCAGAAAACAATGTTCTATGCGCCCATAGCTGTGAAATATCACCCAGGAAATCTTTAGCCAGCATGATATTTAGGACAAGAGGTAATGCCCTCAAGTTATGTTAGGGGAGGTTGAGATAGGATATTAGGAAAAATCACTTCTCAGAATGAGTGGTGAGGCATTAGCACAGGCTGCCCAGGGAGGTGGTGGAGTCATTGTCCCTGAAGGTGCCCAAGAAACGTATAGATGTGGTACTGAGGGAGATGGTTAATGACCATGGCAGGAATGGGTTGGTGGTTGGACTAAATGATCTTAGTGGTGTTTTCTAACCTTAATTATTCTATTATTGGTACCTAACTGCAGCTCCTGTCTCTAGCAAGCAAGGAATAAATGAAAAGCATTTGCCAGTGGGCTGCCATCAGCACTTTACACTCTTTTGGAGGTCCTAAGGTTGCTCTTAAATGCAGCCAGTCAAAACAACAAACTCAGCCATAAAAGCAGCATGCTTTTCCAAACTGCCAGAAAAATAGAATGCCTTTTATTTCATGTGCTCTGCTGCTTTCTTCCCTGTTTGAGGTGGTGCAACAGGCAGAGTCTTATTTTGTATGATATTCAAAATGCATAGCTTACAGGATTTGTATTGTTGATGCTGATCCATGATGCACGTATTCAAAACTGGCAGTTAGCTTAGGTCCAAATTTCTTTTACACAAGAGGTCCCCTATCCTATCCTCTGAGCACAACAAAAGGTGAGCCATAACTGTTTGCTTTACACGTGTACAGAACACTGTATGGAGTCTGTGATGGCAAGCAGATCACATCACTAAGTCAATAACACGCCAAAGGCATTTAGCAGTCATTGCCACTGCAGAGGGCACATTAGTCAATGTAATCTAGGCACGTATCTCATCCTCTAGAAGAAAAGGAGAGAACCTTTTCTCTGATACTAGCAAAGCAGCCTGCAACGTGGCTGTGTTTTTGTCTAAATTACAGTGTTAACTTCAAGAAATCTGAAATTCTCTGGAAAGGCTGGCAACGTTCAAACAGCATCTTGGAGTCTTTTATGTTACTCTACAAACATCAGGACAATAATGAGTGTAAGGAATAAAGACAATAATAACAATAATGTACAAGCATGTTTTAGACAATGAGAGCAGGAGAAAGGTGAAGCTCAGGGTTAACATGTGGCTCTTGTTCAGTTGGCATTTAGTCAGCGTGATACAATTAAAATTTAACAAATCTATCCTGGATATGTTTTATTCAAATTCTAAATTTATAAATTTGAAATAACCCAAGCAAAGAACACAACTGGGTTTCTTGCCTACGGACTAACCTTACTTTAAAATACTCTAAGAATTTATTAACATTTTCCTTATATTGCAAAATGTGTTTCTGCTTGAAGATCCAGGCAACATCCTTCCTTTTCTTCCTTTGTTTGGAAATATATACCAGGTTATGGGCTCTGCAGAAGCTTTTAGCAAAAAGTCATCTCAAACTTTGACCTAACCGTATTCAGACAAAAGACATCAAAACAATAGAACAACCTTCTTCCTCCATATGTGAATGAATGAGGTGGGTTTGACTGAAGACTGCCTGGAACACTTATTTGACCATAACATCAGGAAGCTGAAATAACTACCAGAAGAGCTGGGAAATGTTCTGATGTTCCCTTGGGCAATGTTCCAGCCACTGATCCTGTGCAGTCTGGGATCCTGTTTGACATGTGGCAGATCCGCCCTGAGCAGTTGGCACTGCGATACGGACACTTGGCTCATTCACCAAGGGGTGCTGCTGGCAACTGCGTCCTTCTCTATCTCCATGTGGATAGGACAATGCAGCCTCTCTAGATTAGATTGTGTACATGCTGAACAAAGAAACAGAAACTGTTTTTTAAGGGAAGAGTCTGTTTTTAGAGTGGACCTTTTGTTGTCTGCGTACTGTGTTGGCATGTGTATAATGATTTCTGCTAGGCTGACATGTCCAACATTTTCAGTGGACAGGCAGTACCAGCCTGAGCCCTGCACCAGCCACCATCTCCCCCAGTAGCTCAGCTGAAGCCTCTGGTGCTGCCTGGTCTAGTGGGACGCAAGAACCATAAAACCTTGCTGCTGGGTCACTGCACAGTGACAGGCCTCTACTTCTGCTTTGCTGGACCAGTTTTCCTGTGGAGAAGAAATTTTTACATAATTTGCAAGTGACTAATGTTCTAATATTTGCAAATTACTTCAGAATAAAAGAACACACCATAAATAGTAAACATATTCTTCTGAGCACTCTAACTAGCAAATATATAACCAATTTCTAGCATATAGTTAGCTTTTCAGTTGCTTTATTGTTCCTTTGTTTGTCGTTTCCTGTTCATTATGACACATTCACTCATACTACAGTGGTGCCACAGCTGTCACACAGCTCTCCTTAGCCCTCACTACATTTCAAGGAAAGAACAAAACAGGGATATTAAAAATATAACAATGAAAAATCAAAGCTGAAAAATAAGAATTTTAGTATCTATTATTACTATCAACATCTGTGTCACAATGGCACCTGGTTTGGGAGCACTATTTGCTCATATAGTTCAGGTTCAGAAGGAAGTACAGTTCCTTGATACCACTCCACAAGTCAATACAAGTCAGTGACTTTATTACACTGAGTCATTCTTTCAATAACCTTTGTACACTCAACATCTGACAGTGAAAGCAAAAGCACCATTTTGAGCATTCATATAATCACAGAATGGCCTGGGGTTGAAAAAACCTCAAAGATGGTGTAGTTTCAATCCCCCTACCATGGGCTGGATCACCAAACACTAGACCTGGCTACCCAGAGCCACACACAGCCTTGCCTTGAATGCCTCCAGGGACAAGGCTTCCACAACCTTTCTGGGTAACCTGTTCCAGTGCATCACTACCCTCTGAGTGAAAAACTTTCTCATAACATCCAACCTAAGTCTCCCCTGTCTTAGTTTAAAACCATTCCCCCTTGTCCTATCACTATTAACCCTTGTAAACATTCCCCTTCCTGCAAATAGTCTTCCTTTGAGTACTGGAAGGCCAAGATGATGTTTCCCTGGGGCCTTCTCTTCTCCAAGCTAAACAAGTCCAGTTCCCTCAGCCTTTCTTCATAGGAGAGATGCTCCAGCCCTCTGATCATCTTAGTGGCCCTCCTCTGGATCTGTTCATTCTAACTGAACAACTACTACTGTTGGACAATAACGGGAACCTGAGTCATAAATCTGAGATGCAAATTCAAACTTCTGCAAAGTTGGAGAGCATTCCAAAATCGAAGACTTTTTGTCCCTCCCACCTCTAGAGGTACTACACCTTCTCCAGATGCTTATGTCTTCATCAGTTATTCAAAATGAGATACTGAAAAGAAGGGCTTCCATATGCCTCATTTCTCATACTGGTGTGCCTGGTGTCCCACTGAAGTAAATGGACCTAGTGTTAGGATATGAACTGTTATTTTTTGCATGGTAATGCTATGCAATATTGTAAGTTTACAACCATTTTTACAAGGCACTTCTCTGATACACCAGGCACCTGGAGACACATTTTCCAATCACCGACCTTCACTAGGTGGGAAGGTCGGGTGGAAGAACATCATTATAACTTTTTAAAAGAAACAGGGAGAAAAAGGAAAGATTAATTAGTTCATAAAACATTCTTGCAGTTCATAAAAGGCTTAGACAGAAAGCACTCCGTGTAGGAAAGACACTAGCCACTGACAGAGTAAGAAGAGAAGTACTGTCCTGAATCAAAAATGAACAAAAATGGAAAAAAATCAAAGACACAATCAGAAGAAATAAATTGTCGGTGGACAGATGTCACTGACTGTCACTATATGTGGTGACACCACCACCTCTGTGTATGGGGGCTTAGTCACCTCCATGTAAGGGGATACTGCCACCATCATATTTAGGGACATTCCCATGTATGGGGATTTTGCTACCTCCACATATGGTGGCACTATCATCTCCATGTGTGGGACACTGCCACCCCCATATATAGGGTCATTACCATCATTGTATATAGAGACATTCCCATGCTGGGACATTGTCACTGTCATGTAGGGACATTCCCATGTGTGGGGACATTGCCACCTCCATGTATGGGACACTGCCACTCCCATATACAGGGACATTCCCATGTGTGTGATCTGGTCACCTCCACGTATGGAGGCACCGCCACTTCCAACCCATGATGAGCATTTTCAAGAGTACCACATAAATACAGCCCTGGCAGTTGGTGTCTCATCTGTTCAGCTGCGAGGAAAATGTTTGTGCATTGCATTTTCATTTCATGTTCATGTGCTGCTGAACAACAGCAACTTGCTTTAGGCCAGTATCAGAAATTCAATTGCAACACTGATGTCTCCACCATATTCTCAGGGCTTGTGCTATTTCTCAGAAAACTACAACAGCGTAGACATTATTCTTGTGCTGAGCTCTGTGTAACCAATGATAGTAATACTTCTTAATGTTCTAAAGTAGTATCCTTCCAATGCCTGACTGCTCATAGTTTGTGAACAGGGATTACAGGCATAGCTCTGTGCGACAAAGCCCAGTTCCAACCAATCTTTCAGCAGATCCCAACCACCTCCTTCTGAACTTTCCCTCAAAACCAAGCTACAGTCCCACACACAGCATGTTTTTTTTTTATTTTTTTATTTTTTGCTGTGGGCTGTCCTGGTGCTGTGTATGTACCCTGTCTGAAACTGTGTGCCCTGGGAAACCTTCAGCATCCTCTTCATCAAGAAAGAAATTTGTTTTTTTTCACAGGTCTATTTAATTATTAATACATTTTAGGAGGAAAATATTATGCGTGGACAGCTCAGAAAGCTGTGTTTGTGGAAAAGTTAAGAGATCTGCTAGCTCTCTGTGCCCCTGATCTGCTTAGATGCATCAGGGGACAGATTCCACCAAAGCCACAGAGCTGGATTATATTAGGGCAGGTCTCAGCTTGCATATTGTTAGAGGGTTATTTGCCTTTGCCACTTTCAAATGCTATTTTGAAATAGCATCAGGTGCTCTTTTTCAAGCAGCACACCAAGCACGTTCAGCCCATGCTCAGTCTCCTCAGCCTCAGCAGTGTGTGCCAGGTGCACTTGCTGAGTGTTAGCTGATTGATGCACAGGGAGGGGAGAAAAACCACAAGCAGCTGCATCTGTCTACGTGGAAAGGAAGTGAGAAGGCAGTTGTCAGCATTACACAATTTCTAGAGTTCCTTTACTCAGAGAAAAGCTCCTACTGGCGTGGCTACTAGATACTGATTTTGGGCGTAGTCTCAACCCATCTGTGGTGGGAAAGAGCTTGAGGAGAGCTGATGTGACTGCTCAGAGTCCTCTCTGAGCCAACATTACTGCTGTACATGAAGGAGTAGTCCTTACAGAGGAGTGGTGGGAAGAACACGAGGCTGAAAGTCCAAGTGGAAGACTCTCTGGTAGTATCCACCCAAAGCCAGCTAATGTCACTAATGGTAAGGAAGTGTTCCACAAGCTCTTTGAGAAAACTCTGTGTTGCTGGGTGTGTGAATGTAGTACTGTAATCAGTATGAGGATAAAAAGTGCTATCAGCTGCCAAATGCATCCTGAGGGTATAGATGGACAGAGAACATTCCTAATGATAAATTACATTCCAGTATGCCTGTTAACCCTGACAGCAGTGGAAAAAAAATGAGTCTTTGCAGAATGGTGCAGACTCTTTCACCTCCTGAAACATAACTTCTGGACTCTTGTAAGCTGCTACTAAGGTCCAACCAGTGTTTCTTGACCCTTCCAGCTATGGAAAACTGACAGGATCTCCAAGCTCACTCCTACACACCCAGTCACTCTGTACCTGAAGTAGCCACACAGATTGGTCTCCTTCTAGAAAGGCAGTTCTGACAACATTCCCTTCTCATCCCATCAGAAAGCGCTTAACATTCTCAGTCCCTAGATTTCTCTTGGATCTACAACACAATTTGTGCTCCTTATCCATAGCATCTTACCACTAGGCAAGTAATCTACAGCTCATTAAAGAATTAAATAATATCCAGCTTTGTATTTCCTACAGTTCCAAATGGCTGGAGAAACACGTTCCAGCATCATCACATCCTTGTAAAAAAATTGAAAAGATCTAGAATCCAAATGAAAAGCAGAGCTGAATCACAGGCAGAATTACTACGCAACCACAAAAAGGAGGTTTGAGAAGATACTAGACAGAAAGTAAAGAGGCACAGTGAAACCAACATCTGTAAGGACCTGAGTGGAGGCTTACAAAGATGATGGAGTTGCGGTCATCGTTCTCTTCAGTTGTAGTCAGCAGCAGGGCAAGAGGCCATGCGCACAGTCTGGAAAAAAGGGGTTTTGTCTGAGCACCTGGAAGCATTTCTGCGTTGTGTGGGGGGCAGAACAGTGGCACAGGCTGCCCAGAGAGGTTGTACTCTCCTTGGAGATCTTCAAGAAGCCTCCTGGACATGGGTCTGTGCGCCCTTTTCTCTTGTACTGACAAAGCTGTCTCTGCACTCATCTGGAAGGGCAGATGGGGCACTAATATTGCTGGAAAACAACAAATGCCAAACGTCCAGGCCTCACCTGGGGTTTTGACAGTCTGTGAAGCATCTACTGCCTCACCCCTACAGCCACTGCCTGTGGCAAACACCTCCCCAGTCAGGTCACTTAGGTGTCCAAATGGCCTTTCATAGCCCAAAAGTCACTTTAGTGAGAAACGGGGGTGCTACAGCAAAAACGTGGATTTCATTCACATAATAGAGAAGGCATTTACTTCTCATGAGTGGCTACATTTTGTAAGAAAATGATTTATTTTGGAGGTTGTGAATTTCTTATTTTGCACTGTGGTCTAATGTAGCATTTTCCTTTCCTTCCCTGGCACCACACTGGCAATTAATTATTTATAGAGCCAGTAAAAATGGGCTAGACATTAAAAAAAAAAAAAAAAAAGAGAGGTGAGAGGTGTGGTCTCCTCCTCTAGTGCTGACAATCTAACTTTAGATGTGATGAGATAAAGTGGGAGGCTGAGGTGGGCTCCTGGACATTTTAGATGTTCAAATTCTATTATAATACTATTGATTTACAGGAAATCATTACTTGGCTAGACTCAGATAGACCTTGGAAATCAGTAACTTTCTCATCTCTTTGTCCAGCAGTTCTGAAAAATGTTGTTGCAAGCCATCTTCATGTTGTTTTTGCTCCTCTTCTCTTTGCTGTGAAACAAAAGTAACGTTAATGGCTCAGTAAATCCTAGCTTCAGAATTCAAAATACCAGGAAAGGTAAAGTTTGGCAAGTAACAGTAATTTTGTGTCCCTGTGCTGGGGGGCTTAGAGTTTTAAACTCAGTATAATGTGAGACGGAAGCCAGCCCTGAAATCAGAAGTGAGAAGCAGCCTGATCAAACAAATAGAAGCAAAATTTTAACACCTGGTTTTTCCGGGGGAAAAGCGTGCATCTCTGTGGCACAAAGAGAATGCTGCAAGAGTTGAAGAGCAGCACGTGGCACAGTAAAAGCTCAAATGAAAGATTTAACTCAAGTTATGGAATAGGCTGCTGCAGGAAAAGAAATGGAAGGGTCTCAGCAAGATCTAGCTGTGCAGACCAGAGAGAAGAAAGGATAACAAAAAGTAATCTCTACCAAGACAGACTGGAAAGATGGTTTCTGACACTGAGTCAAATGATGAAGAAAATTTGGGTAAGGCATAGAAAAAGACACAAAACAATTTAGCATGCTCCATTTTCTCCTTAATCTGAAGGGGGTTTAGCTGTATGAAGGCCAGCTTCAGTAAACCACCCACAGAATAACACTTGATGCTGCTCACCACCCTAACCACCAAAATTTGCCATCTTCTTGTGTTAAACAGATTGAGTCATATTTCACTACGCACAACAAGCTTTGTGTCACATGAATTCCATCTTCATTGTCTTTTTAGTTAGCTTAATTACTACTTATTAAGTGGCCTGCTTTGTCCAAAAAGCCATGCAAATAATTGCTGTACAGCTGTGAGAGGTACTGTTGTTGTACTTGTGTAATATGAATTGGTTTGACTCGTATCAGGGGGATCTTATCCCAGAGAGATCCACGATGTGGTTTCAAGGTCAGATTTTGACAGTATTTCTCTAAGAGAATTTACCTATGAGTTTCTTCTTGGAGATAACTTCAAGGTTAAGCTGGACAGGGCTCAGAGCAACCTGGTGTAGGTGATCCTGTTCACTGCAGGGGACTTGAACTAGATGAGTTTTAAAGGTCCCTTTCTTTCCTTCTGTGATTCTTACTCTTTTTCTCTCAAGCGAGCGAGTCATCATCTTCAAGCAGAGCTGACCTGACATGATCAGCATGTCAGGTCAACATTTTGCAAGAGAAGCAGGTGTCAAAGAGCAAACACACACTGCTGTGAGAAGCTTTCACGTCACCTGTACTGCAGAATGTGACAACCTGCTCATGCTCAAAAACTCAGCACTCTCTCTCAGCACTTTGTCTGAGAAGAGCTCAACTAACTAGAAGATATGTCCGGGTTAATGAACAAACCATACCTCAGCATCAAGCTATCCTTGGGTTTTTGTTGATGTGGGTTTGGCTCTTGGGAATCACCTGCTGCATTATTCCACTGTGTCACCACCTGCAAGAGTGACCAGATAATCATGGGGTCCTACATTGCCAGTATGGCCTTCGTACCTACTCCTGCTTCCCACCAGGCAAGGCCTGCCATGCTGGCTTGGCTCTAGGCTGCATCCTGCTGTTTGTCTGTGGTGGGCAAGAGGCAGCCCTCTGCTTCTAGAGCTTTGGAGCCATCCAGCATGCTGGTGATAAGTAGCTCACCGAGTCCTTTCTGCCAATTGTTCTTGGCAAATGGAGTGGGGAAGACTATTGTTGTTGCTGGCTGTTATCTCTGCCTCCGTGTCTACTTGGCAGAGGCACAAATCCATCTCTCTGGTGTGGAAACAAGCTGCTGGACGCTGGATGAGTCAACTCACTAATAAACAAAGAGTTACAAAGGAAATGGGTATCGGTCTTAGCAAAATAAATGCATAAAAAGTTTATTGGATGCTGTGGTGTTTGTCCTCCCCAGCATGACACTGTTTTATCTCAGGCCCCAGCCTTCCTATTAAAAAATGGGGAAGTTAGTAGTTTATCAAATCTTAATCAGCTTGAATGTTGATGTATTACTTACATAGCATGGAAAGTATTTTCTGTATTGTTACTGGTGAAGGTGGATTATTTTTAATTGTTACTTATAACTTCTCTGTTTCTATAGCTTCTCTGAGTAATGCACCATCGGTATGAAGAACCTACCATGTTCTGTCACTTACCCAGCTTCCATTAAGGAGTCCAAGGCAGATGCTCTGCAGGAAGCTCGACACTGAAATATTAACCTTTCATACTTAACACTTTTCTTACAGCAACACTGGTACAGCCTCACAGATAAAGTCCTGCAAAAAGCAAAGCTTATTTACAGTCAACAACTACTAAGCAAGAGCAAGAAAGTTCTACAAGTTTGGCACAGAGAGGAGCCACCTTGTCTTTCAGTACCTTTGCAAGGAAAATTTATTCCATGTCCCCAGACAGTCTGTCTAATTGCGTTCATCTATTTGCTGTACAGGAAAAGTGGGGCTCTTTGCATCCTCCCAACAGGTGCACCCTCTGTCTCCCAGATCATCCCAGCTCGTGGTTACCTCTTCCCCCCCCCACTGTTCAAAGGAATGCAAGATGCAAAGCCACCTTGCCTCCCACAGGGTATTTCTGTCAAACAACATTTTCTTGGATTGTTCTTCCTGCCCAATATTCACCAATAAGTTTAACTCTGGAAATAAATCACAGGTGACTATCAAATGCATTCTCCTCATATAGCATGTTATGAAATACATCTATATCTGCATCTACCTAGAAAAACAGCTAGCTGGATTAGGAAGGGGGATTTGTAAAGGAAAAAAGAATGCAGCAGCTGAGTTTTGGTAAAACATTGGTATTTTTTTCAAATGCATTCCTATTCCAATTAGTTACCTAACTAATTGTGAATAACCTAGCAACTGTTACATAAGCACATTTAAACAGTGTCTTTCACACCGTAAGTAAAATCCATGGAAACCACGGACCTAAAGCTGAGTCTGACAAGAAGCCCTCATCTGCATGAGACACTGTTGTGCAGAGACAAATACTCAAAAATTAGGAAAGGTCATGATCAAGAAAGCTTGAGGAAAGTTTGCTAAATGGAGCCTTTCAAATGAAGGGTGGGCAGTTTTCCCAGAACATTTCACCTGGAAAGAAGCAGTCAGTCTACAGCAGCCCTAGTATGGACTCATCGATTGTATGTTATATAAAAATCAATTCCTTTAATTGGTTTAAAAACAGATATAATTAGTTCTTTTCTCTTGTCTCTTGAATAATGAGGAAATGTGAATAGACATCATTTACTTTCTTTGCACCATTTGCTGTATTAAAGACTCATTCTTTTCTCTCCCACTTAGACCTCCCAATGTTTCTCCTTACACACTTCACACTTCTATTTATTTTCACTGTCATTTTCTTTTCTCATCTCAATCCCATCCTTTCTGAGACCAAGCAAACTGTGTGCAATGGTCTTTGTGAGTACACACTACATATCACGTTGCTGTTTTATTTTAGTATTGTTCTCCATTCTTATCTTAATACTGCCTAATTCCTCATGAAGATTTGCCCTCCAGGCATGAACTGCAGAGGTGTTTTCACTAAGTTTTCCACAGCAACATGCATATCTTATTCCCTGGGTGATTTCAGTAAATTTAAATTCTAATCGAAATTATTCTTTCAGTCACTTTACTCCCAATCAAAGCTCCAACATCATGCCTTTGTTAGGTCCTCCTCATCCTTCCTAAATGCAACTGAGTCATTTTTTGTCATGTGTTGATTTTGCCACCCCATCGTGTGTGCCTTTCCTCCAAATCAAATATTAGACAGTGCCAGCAGGAGTACAAGACTTGGGGAAGTCTGCTTGACCTTACTTAAACTTATGAAAACAACTTGCATCCATCTTTTCCATTAAAGTCTGAGGCCTCCTGCCATAAAGTAAATAAAACTGACCTTTTCATATTCATAAACAAACAAATAAATAAATAGAACTCGTTTTTGCCACCCCTGGTCTATCCCCTGAGCCCAGGACGAGGAGGGTGAAAGGGGAATGTTAGAGAACACTTCTCTACAGTGTCCAGCACAGGAGAGGAGAGCAAGGTGGGAAATAGCAGGAGCGAACGTGCCTCCATTTCTTGGCTTTACCACTGCCACACTGCATGGTGGCAGAGGGGACTGACCGCTGCTGGAAGTACACGTGTCCTAGAAGATCTCCTCTCCACTACGTGCAAACATACCCACTGCCAAGGAGCTCGTGTGAAACGCAAAAAACAGGTCATAAAAATGAAAAGAAAGAAAAATAATTGGGGGGGGGAAAAAAAGGCTCGAATGCTCCAATCCTCCCAGGTGTAATTACAGAAAATAACAACAAAAATGAGGTGGCTTCTGGCATTTTTGGTGTTCTGAGGCATTTACTGTTTTGAGTCTCGACTGCGGTAATGCGTAGGACGCATAAACAGCCAAGTTGGCCAACCAGATGGGCACACGATGTGCTAATTGGGGAAAGTCTGCCCTAGGATCCGGCCACGGTTGACTGCAAAACAGCCCCCAGAAAGTCAATTTTTATTTCCTTTTTTTATTATTTTAAATACTGGCTGAACCACTCATCTAGAAAATTAAATGAATGCGCATTTGGTAGGGCAAAAGAAAATTCCTTTCTGAATATGTATTAGCTTTCATCATGTCTCTACAGCACTTAACAGCAAGAACCACAGGGACAGAATCTACAGGTTTGGTTTTAGTCTTAGAAGTAGTATTAGAAATTGCACAGATCCTAGGAGCAAGATGTTATATTTATCAAAAAACGCAGCCTATCCAGTGAGATATTCAGGGAACAAACAAACAAACCAACCCACCACCTCGGGAGGCACAGCGCAGTTACGTGCTGGAAAGAAGTAGGATTTCACACCTTTCCTTTTATGTTGAATAGTAGAGAAAATAAATTTTCAAGCTTCTTGACTCAATTATTTCTAGCCTAAGAAAAGGTGAAGATTCTGTTTTCCACTGACATTAAAATATCCTGAACAGGTAATAAATTCCACTGTAATAAGCTGTAAAATTGCTTTTAAGAAATAGATGGCCCATGGTTTCAGAACCATATATCCTACATAATTTTCAAGCAACTTAACACTTGAGTCAACAGTCTAATTTTTAGTTGTTTATCGTTAAGTTCAGCCAACGATTTTAGCAAAACATCTACACAGGTATTTCTTATTGAGTTCTCTGGTTATTCTTTCTCCTCTGTCTCCTGTACGATGCTGTAATGGAGCAGAAGCTCTGATTTGCAGTGTGGGTTTAACTTTGTATGCACGCCTAATTGCACACGCAGGGGATTATGTAGATAAACTGCATACTCGTAATTGTGAAAGGTGATAAGTGAAATCACGTTCCACATTGTAAATTATGACCTTTTGATTAAACATCTGTTACCAGCTTAATGGCCACTGGAGGTGTGTTAGTAACAGAAATTGTTTATTACTGCTTTCTCCTGTCAAATTTGGATCGCCAGCTCAGGAAGGAGCTGCAAGGAAGTAGAAGTGCAGTAGCTGAGAGAAGCAGGCTGTGCAGCCCTACAGCAGGGTGGCATCCTGTCAGTCTGAGGTCATTTGAAAAGAACAGGGCTGAAGCCTGTTGGGTTCCACCAGTACAGCTGTGAAAGCTATTAGCCAGCGTGAGTATAGAAACCGAAGCAAAAAATAGCAAAGACACCTTCATATATCCCTACTTCTGCTTCCAGGGCTGGCAGGTAGGAAAGAGAAGAGTAGACTAAGTTTAGCTTTGCTTTTGGTTGCTTTTTTTTGGAACATGTAAAAGTCACTATACTTCCTCAAAACAGGTAATCCTGCTGTGGTGCTTAGGCTGATCTATGAGCTGCACTTCACAGGTACTTCTCGCTGTCCAAATGATCCCTTGTAGATGCTGAATCCACCTAAGGATGCCAAGTCCAGAGCCAGGCAGTGCAGTTGGCTTGCTGCTAGTGCTTGCACAGCTGCCTCAAGAGGGGGTGGGATGACTTGGGCACCTTCTCTCAAAAGAGTAACAAAAGAAAAACATAGAGAAAACATATGATGTGTGTATCTTCTCATTAAACCAGAATGATCACCTTTCAAATTAATTAAATATAAAAGTTTATGTATTTCCCACTTAAGACCGCTTTCTTCAAACTTCATTCAGAAGAAAGAATGAGAGAGAGCAGGTAGGTGCCTTTAGGAGCTTCTAGACTGAGCAGTATTTGATTTAGATGTGCACTGTGTTGTACTACTTGCAGATCTAAGACAAATACAACAGACAAAGGCTCCCTGTGCTACCTTGCTAAAATGCTTCCCTTTGGATCAAAAGGCACATTCCTTCACAAGTATTTTCCATCTGCTTGCTCATTAAATACCAAAAGCGAGCTCTTCAGAGATCAGAAGCATCAACTCCCCTTCCAGGAGCAGCATTACACTTTCTTGTATGCCTATACAGTATCTATTATGGGATTCAAGTTTGCAGTCCTACCTATGAACTAATCCAAATGAATTAAATGATGAGTAAGCGGAGAGTTACATTTGATAAAGATGCTCTTTCACTACTCCGTTTATTTTCTTATTAATTTATTTTCCTGTTACAGTGGAGTTCACATGGTATTTCCTGTTTTACTTCACAGGGGTAAATTGGCAAAATAATAACAAACGTATACACATATATGTCTTTATTACCATTTCCTACCTCAACACAAATTCAATTCAGGGCTCTCTGCTGTCAGGTTCCTGTTCCTCCACACGCAGTTGATGTAGTTGCTGCTGAAAGCTCATTAAGAAAGAACCTGTGCCTGTCACCCGACAGAGGAGGATGTAAAAGCGCTCCATTGTTCCCGCTCTGCAGAAAAACAATGTGCCACAGCCAGACCCCGCTCCCAGCCGTGCCAAGTGCATGGAAATTTATTACCTCTGGATGTCTGATTCCAGGCGAAGGAAACTGGAATGTCATACCTTCATTCAGAACACCATCTCACGGAATTATTTTTTCCGGATTCCTGGGAAGTTGAAATATTTGAGAAGAATATCAGGAACTGTTGTTTTAGCCTGTTTGGTGAGCAGATAATTGCCTTCCAACTCCACTCTTTCAGGAAATGATGTGAGTGTTGCATTGTTCCTAGGTGGGGGCAGCGATGTTTTTTAACAAGACGCACACATACATATTTTTAAAAGAAACAAAACACAACAAAAGCATGCAGTCTGAGCCTCTGCACCGGCCCAGACTGATTGAAGCCGGTGCAGATAAGAAGTTGGCCCAGACAACTTGTCCACATTTCACGTAACTAAGAGCATTCTTTAGCGGGAATGTAAGCAACACTTCTTGTTGAAGGAGAAAAGAAGTCCAAAACAAAACCCTTTATGATGTGGGAGTAAAAAGCTCATTATGTTAAGTGATATCAAACATGACCAGAAAAGGCCCTAGGGAGAAATTACACTTTTTTTATTGGATTCTGTGGGACAAGCTAGCCTGGGAACTTGAAAGCACAGGGAACGTGCACGTGGAAATCACGTCATATATGAAGAATAATTTCTTAGCGTGTGAAAATTATTTGGAAATAGTTTTCAGCTAAGGTTTCTCTTTATGGCAGCTATTTCAAAAGGAGCATACTGAGGCAATGACCCACGGTAGCACTAATACATTAGCTGCTGGATAACCTCCTTGCAAAGTTCTGTGGTCTTAGTCCAGCTCTGTGTTTACAGGGAAAACATAACGAGCAGTGAAACTCAAAACAAGAGGCAAAGGTTGAGTGAGTGCCTTACTTGATTTTTGTTGAAGACAATTGCAAAATTCAAACCCAGTTTTTAGCTTCAGTTTGATTTTTGCTAATAGTACAACGGAGACCCAAGAAAGAGTAGAGAGAAAAACGATGTTTTGTTTTTAGGAAATGCTGAATAAGGGCAAAAAGAGGGGCATATGGAAATTCTGTCTTGACTTTTCATGCTCTGCTTTTACCATGGCACTTCTCTGCAGCTTGCTTCTTCTAAAAACAGATGAACTTAAGGATTTTACCTTTTGTGATCCTTCGGTGATGGTGACCACCACCTCGAGTGAAGAATACCAACCACTACCAGGTGGTGTTCCAGGCCCATCATCTTTGAGGCCCTCTGTTGGGCTCTAGATTTCTGTCTGTCTTGAACTGAGGAGCTCAGTACTGGACACAGTACTCCAGATGTAGCCTCACCAGGGAAGAGTAGAGGGCAAAGATTGCATCCCTTGACCTTCTGGACATGCTCTTTTTAATGTGCCCTGGGATATTATTGGCATTCTTGGCCACAGGGACACACTGGTGGCTCACGGTCAACCTGTTGTCCACCAGGACTCCTAGGTCCATCTCTGCAGAGCTCCTCTCCAGCAGATCAGCCCCTAAACTTGTACTGACGCATGCAGTTATTCCTCCCACGTTGCTAGACTGTATACTTGCTCTTGTTGAACCTCATCACATTCCTCTCTGCCCAGCTCTCCACCCTGTCCAGGTCTCCATCATTCATTCCGTCCCTTCTTCAGCACTCAGCCAACAAAATAAATTAAAAAATCCAATAATTAAGCAGCCCTAGCAAGTAAAATTCTGTTAAAGGTTGTCTTAAAGGAAATTACTTCTGCTGTACCACCTGCAAGTTGCAGATGCACCGAAAATTTGTAAACCTGAAACATCCCTGCCACCACCCACATTTACAGATATTTTTAAGATGAGAAATGGTAGCCTGTTTTTGTGCCTTCCTCTCCTGGATATGTGGACAAGAAGGAAGCTTTTCGCACACAGAATGAGCCCGAGGTACTGTGCTACACTGGCTCTCTGAACAGCATTTGTTTTCTATGCTCAGAGCATCCCAGACGATACATTCAAAGGAAGATTCCTCCTTACCACGTTGCTGTGTGTAATGCTTTATTATGATTTTTAACCTTGTTTGGAAAATATTGTCTGCGTTTGGAGTTCTTTCAAATCAGTGCATCGGAGCACAGCACAGTATTTCCTATTTATGTAACTCAGGTTAGAAGCTTTCGAGATGACATAGCAAATATTGGAACAGGTTTAGAGACATCTGGAGAGGGGATTTTTAGGAACCGGAATTTCTTTAATGAGGGCTAAAAACATCTGGAAAGGACAAACTTGGGTCTGCTCACAAAGGGCTTCCTATGACCTCAAGCAGTCTGGAACTAACTTTCCAGAAGCTGAAGCTACTGAAAAGTGCAGTGCATGGACGAGGACACACGTTGCAGCAGGAGGTGCTTCTGCATACCATGGTTTGGAAGAGTCATTAGGAAAGATGACTGAAATACAAGGCTTTAAAAATCTGATTAAAAAGCTTCATTTTAAAATACAGAATTATCCATTATTCAGTGTAATTGCCTTGAAAGATTATACTGAAGGGGCCAGCTTTTTCTTCACTATCTATAGAACTACATTAAAAAGCTGAAAGCTCAGGTTTACCCCAAATAAAGTGTTCTGGAAGGCACTCTGAAGCCTCTGTAAGACTCCTAAATAAGGAAGCACAAATCTGCATCCTGAATTTTCAAAGCCAAAGTTTCCAGGACTCGTGCAAACCTTTCTTCATCGCCACTTGCATTACTGAGATCTTTCTGAACACGAAGGGATGTCTTTCAAACCTCTGCACTCCTGGTCATTTCATTTCTCTGCATTTCGAGGAGATTTCATAGCTCCTCCTTCAGAAATGTTAGAGTGTTGGGACTTTGGCTTAAGTAGACAAACACAGTTTATGATGGCTCTTACTTCAAATGCAGAGTCTAATTAACAGAATACAAGACAGCAAGTCTACAGCGGAGGCATGTTTTTCTTTCTGCATCCTTCTACACACAAAATTGTCCTCTTTCAGACTAATAATGTAGGTAACTGTGCACCCATTTAATTCATACAGACTTAGTAGAGGTTTTACAAAGCCAGATAACATTGTGAGTCACATGGAACACTCTGTACAGAGTACAGGTAAAGCGTTATCTTGAAGAAGTTTGTTTCTACTTCGCTCACTACAATTACTTCTAAATGTCTGATATTTGGAATTTCTGAAGAATCTTATGACAAAACTACTTATGAAAGCTACTTACACTACTCGTTCAAATTCTGCTGAAACAGCTGCACCTGTATCTTCCTCCAGATTTTGCCAGGTCTTGTCAAATACAGCATAAGCTGTAATAACAGCACTGAGCATACAGCATCTCTGTTACTTTGAGAAGTTCATTCACTTGCACTTAACTCAAGCAGCTGACATATTTAGAAGTACGTGGTGTGATTATTTTGTTCACAACAATTCTGTACCAGTCCCGTTTAAAAAAAATAAAAAATGATGGCACAATAAAGTTCTTATTCAAACCACTTCAGGAAATCAGAGCCACTACATTGGACAGCAGTGTTAAGAATGCAACCCTTGCAGGTTTTCATCTCTGACAGCCTAATTGAATTTCTAATAAATCTTAGCTAGAACACACCACCATCATGGCCAGCACTGTTCAGACAAGCCTATCTTACATAAATCATTTTAAGAGTGACACGTTACAAGATTTTTGAAGACTAATGGAGCAAAATACTCCAATACTCCTGACAAGTAGTGTTTGTTTTTCTTTTTGTTTTTTAATTTCAAAGCATGTGGTTTCACTCACTGAGTATCCCATACTTACACAACATACTCAACTGCAACAGAACAGAAATATTTAGACCACTACTTCATACACTGACAGGCTTCTAACCTTCCTAGTCAGGCTTGCACTGACACCTGCTGGGGAGCATTCGTAAATCAAAATCCAAAGCCTTCAGGCACGGAAAGCTTTTCAACTGAGGAGGGTATCATGTATGATTCAATTGATCGGTTCATTATTAGGATTATTTACAATCTAATTTGACTACTGAGGAAAGCCATCATTTTCAGGGAAAGATCTAACAAGCCATCCATAAACTTAAAATGTCAGAAGATGTGCCAGCTGTTGTGATGGAATTTACCTTCAAGAAGTATTTATTGCCTTCGATTTGCATAGAAAGAAGCTGAGTAAGAACAAATCAGTTGGCTTTCCCCCTTCCTTGCTAATGTTAAGATGTGTGACAGACTGTGAATATAAGACATTCTAAGGAGAACCATCTTTAGATACACTTAAACACTGAGGATCCATTCCAGTTCCTATTGGAATCATCTGCAAATCTGTATCAAGTGTGAAAGGTGTTAAAGCCACCCTCCACACTTTTAAAGCTGTTATTCAGTTTAATCATGTAAATATTGCAAGTATAAGTGAAAACAGCAACGATATAAAACAACTTTGAAACCATTCCTTTTTCTATTTCTGCCAAATGGTTGAAACTATTCAATAAGTAATTTAATTTTATGAAGTCCCATTGCGTAGCACAATTATGCCCAGTCTCACTTTCCTAGAAGACTGTCACATGTCCTGTTTTGAGATACATTAGATACACAAGGTTTCTACATTTTATTTCTTTAAGTGCTTGGGCGGAAAGGTGTATTTTCCTGTAAACGTTGTAAAGATCCTCCAAAGACAATTTATGCACTTCCAAAAACTCAGCTATAGCATGTGAAAACAGAAGTTACTGAATAAAACAATGCAGCCATAGACAGCCTTCAGCGAACAGAGCTGGCCAACAGGTAGACATAGACTGTGAAGAAAAGTGTTTACAAATTATCCTCAGCATAAAAACAGCTGTATGAATCCAAAAGAGGAATACATTTTCAACATTAACATTTAGAAGAAGCTTTTCAAAGAATCTGGAGCACAGGTCCCAGAAGTTTTTTTTGGAAATACTTCTTTATTTTCCGGTGGACATTCAACTTGCAACTTGTACCATTGCTTAAAAGCCCTCAAACTGATGAAGTACTGAAAGGTACAGCTCCAGTGCAGTTAATTAGGTATTGAAGTCTTCGTAAAAATGATCAGTGCAAAAATAAAACGAATTCAGTATACAATTAAATGCGTTTTGTTACAAAGATTTTTGAGTTTCGAGCGCATATACATCAAGGAATCTGGTAAGAGAGAAGCCTTTTTGAGTTTGTTCTTAAAACAAGCAGAAACTATTCCACACCTAATTCTGAAGACAGGCAGGGACTTTTTAAATAGAAGAAGAGCTTACTTATGTCAATCATAAGCAGGTGCATAAGCTGAGAAATATCACAGAGAGCACTTTCTGTTCAAACAGGGGTTATTGTTAAGGAAGCTTCCCTATTTTTTAGGTGGGAGATACCTGTGAGACATCTTTGTTTTTCCCATCCACAGCAGAGAATTAACAACATCTCTCTTCAGTCCAGATGCATGATCATGATGGATGAATCTGTCAGGCCTACAGTAGCGGGCAGAGCTGCTTGGCAGGAATTCAGTGTTACTGAAAGAAATCTCAAATACTTATTCCATCTCCTCTGCTAACTTTTAATCACGCTATCAACGTGCTGCCAGGAATGGAGTCTTGACACTGAGCCATAAAATTAAACAAGCAACCGTTGTTGGCATATTACTATTGCAATACAGGTAAAGGGTAAATTCTGTTTATTTTTACCTGTTTCCATTCTATATTGGACACCAGTTAAATTACGGAAAGATATTTCCTGTATTACTGGTTAGCTTGCAGCAAATTTCATTAAAGTACTACGTCTCATTTTGCTTGGTTAATGAACTGATTATGTTATAAATTTCTTCAGCTACATCGCTGTTAAATGCAAGTTTTAAATAATGGAAAGCACCAAAAGAGCTTCACATATTCCCTATGAATAAAGATTAGTAGGGAAAAACATCAGGACTGAAGCATTTTATCACTGACCTGCTTGTTTACTAGGCTGAAAAACAAACAAAAATCATTTCTCAACTGCTTTATAAAGTTCTCAAAATTTTATCTTAAGTAAACCAACAGCATGTCAAATATTTAAGGTAGATACTGTACTAGCTAAAAAGCTAATACAAAGATATGTTTCTTGTGATTAGTACTGAGCTTGTTTTGGCTTTTCTTAGAAAAGTAGAGCTTGATAAGAGGTCTGAAATATTTACAGGGACAGGAAAAGATTTCTTGTTCGAGCTCATTTACCATTTCTAGGTTAGCAAAAAACCATTTAAATCTCAATTCTAATTCAAAATACTGACCATAGAAATCGTGAGTTGGAATTGTAACTGGGTTTAGAGCTGAGATCTTTCACCACAGAAGTTTCAAAGTTTATACTTTAAAACATGTTGGTTTTCCTGAAATCTATAAAAAGAATTCACAGTTTTCCCAGTGAATTCTCAGCTAACTATGGATGGAACCTACTACATCTACTTTTTGGGAAAGGGCTGTGGCTGCACAGCAGGATGGTTAACATTACATTAGGCTCTATTTTCCCAAATGATATGGTACACTATGCAAACTGAAGAGGATTCCAATTTGCAACTCCCTGAGCTGATGTAGTCACACAACATAATTTCCAGCTCCACCTTCCAATAAACTAAGGAATACTGGCATTTCACTTGCCCTTAACAAAGATAGGCACTTAAGTTGAAAGTATGCAAAACTCTTCTTCCCATACCAAACGTGTGAAGGAAATTCTCCTTTTACCTTACTTGGTTCAGCTTTCTGAAAGAATCTCAACTTAATTCAGAAGCAACTGAATATTGGCACAAAACCAGCAATAGGAAAACAGAAGGGTCTTAAAAAGAAATACATTTGGCCAGTTCCTTTTCCATCTCAGAGTACTGCTCCTTGAGGCGCTCCATAGCTTTACTGTGCTCTTCGTCCACCTCTTCTTGCTTGTTCTGTTGCTCTTTCAGGAATGCCTCCCGTTGAGCCAAGAGCTTCTCTTTGCCAGCCATCAGCTTGTCAGCCTGAATCTGAGACGAGAAAAATGGGGAGTTTTAGCAGTCATTTCTCGATTGGATTTAAATGAGGTCATGAGATCGAATCTTAAAGTATCAGAGAAACTGGGCTTTTGCTGCAGTAGAGGAACTAGAAAAACAAAAAACAAAAAGCAAAAAACCATACAAAGAAGTGAAACAAAAATTATAAAGCATAGTCAATGCAAAAGAACGCTAAAATGCTTATGAGACTCTTAATTATAGCAACAGTGATACCTTTTCTGCAGCCTGGTTAAAACTAGTAAGTGGAAAGATACTATGAAGTAACTAGCTTAACAAAGGTTAGTCTCTAACCTTTTACTTGTTGCATTTACACCTCTGACATACTGACAAAGTTGTAAGCACTGTAAGCAGCTGATACCAAAGCAGATTATTTCACAAAGACTTTCTTTTAAGATGAATACTATTCTCAGGAGCATGGTATTTACCCCCTTCACTATGGAAAAAAGGCCCACAGTATGAATGGACACTCCCTCAGCACCCCATTCACACTGCAAGAAGCTGCCTACTGTCACAGTCAGACTTCGGAAGTCCACTGTGGCAAAAGTGCTTCTACCTTAGAAACCAAAAGAAAAACAAAAAAAATTAGCTGCATTTTATTTCAAGTAAGTGGTCTTAAACTGTGAATCTGTTGTCTAGTACGGTGAGAACAGGGAGGTCTCTGCTATATATGATACAGACTGAAAATGCACTAGAAGCTTTACATAGCTGATTCAGGAGGAGAATAAAAATGCCAGGCCCTCTGTGGTTCATATTTGCAAGTGCTAGACAAAATAAAATTTTAGAAAGTTGTGTACACTCATTATTTAGGTATATGTGCATCAGCAGAGACTAACGGATCCACGTCAGTACTTGAGACATTTGAGTTTTTGTCAAATGTGTCAATAAAGAATGATTCAATATTTCATGACAAATTACGGTGGTTAATAAAGGCATATAAGAGTTAAGTCAGCCAATCCTCCAACATATCACTCCTCTTCTCTTGATATTTACTAGTTTCATCTTAGATGTCTCATTTGTCTCTGCTGAGTGTTTCTCACTATCACTTTGTAACTTACACATTGATAGATTTGCAAAACATTTGTTTTCCAGAAAACAGTACACACACAATTTAATAATGTGCCTGGCAAATGAATTTCCAAGATGATTTCCTAAGGGTGAAGAAAATAACGTCTTCATTTAAGTTATTAGAACCTCAAGTTCTTTTTTGTCAATTTGATACCTAGGAAGTTTTCTGTCTTTGTATTATGTTTCCCACACCTCAAATTCTGATTACTCAAAACTGAAGAAATAACCTAAGTTTAAATATTAACAAAAATAGATACTATCTCCTTAAGCTGCAGGATCCCCAGATGTGATGCATTAACTCAGTGCATATTTAAACTCATGCTAAGCAGAAAAGAACAAGAAAATTACAGTGAACATCACTGAAGAGGTATGAGCCTTGAAATACATACTGTCCTTCTGCTAAAGATGAATTGAAAACTAAATCAAGGCCTTAGTAACTCCTGCAGTTTGCTAATGTATGACAACAGTTAAGAAGAGTAGTGATTGGTCTCTGGACATTTGTATCATCTCAGAGACACTGACACATTACAAACTTCCAAGAATTCTTTCATGAGTTAGAAATAAAGGTTCATCATGACTAAAATAATAGTGAACAACTCACACTCCAGCTTCTGCACGTTGTCACCAATTCTGCATTCAGCAAATGGTTAATACAATTCTGAGCAGCCTCCAACATTTACCAGCCTTAGTGGCTTAGGTTTAAAAAGAAACGATTTCACTCCTAACACAATGAATACATTCCAGTGAATTATCATTACGTGAGGTAAAGATGCCCATCACACGCAGAGTAGTCTGTGTTTCAAGATGCTGGAATTGTGTGGTACTACTTTCAGTATCATTTTACTTATAGAATCTAATTCACATATCCCAGCTCACAAGATGGACTTGGTATTACTGAGCTACAGAATATTTCAGTTTCAGTCTCTATGGTTTCCTTAACCAGATGTGTTCTCCGGGAAAGTGAGGAGACAGCACTGTAAACCTTCTGGTTATAGCATTTACCCTGATGGTGGAGATCTATTTCCAGTTCTTGACACACTGAACAATTAAGCCCTAAATAACTGATGCCCTTAACCATTCTGGCCGTAAAAACAGTTAATTGTTCTTACATGCCTTTTTTAGTTCTTTCAGTGGAATACAGAACTGATACTTAATTACTTCACTAACTGCATCTCTTGCACTCATAAAGAGAGAAATAACGCCTGCGTGTTTGAAAAATCAAGTCCCCATTACATGAGAAAACAGATTATCTCATTTTAAATGCATATGTATTTCAATAGTTCTGTCAGAAGGAATAGCAGTTTGATTAATTTTCTTTATTTTTGAATTCATAATTTTGCAAAACTAAACTAACTGTATTAGAAATAAGAAAGTTACAAGCCCATATACAGTAGGCAAAACACAACAAAATAAACATTTACAATTTGGTTTATAATTTAGTTTATCTGTAAACCACAATTGTCTAAATTACTCATGTAACTGCTGCCATATGAATTCCTGTTCTGAGCATTCCTTCTTGCCTGTTAGCAAATTCACCTATCTTAGCATGATGTTTTTCATACTGCTTTCAAATCAACAATTGAGGCACTAGTTATTTGGAAAAAACTAATCTGATTATGAAACCATCTTTTCACTCCATATCGCATATGGCTTAACCTTGAAATATGGTAAAGGTTTCTTCTAGTAAAGGTACTGGATCAGATGAGTAGGGTGCATTTATTTCTGTTTTTGTTTTACTATGTAAAGTAAAAATCAACATCAGTCAAAAGCATCAGTAAAAACAAGCTTTCACTTGTTTTTTAGTATTACTCAGGCTATTTTTGCTGAGATTTAAAACAAGCAAACAAACAAGCCCCCAAACCTTCACCACTTGAGGCACGGACTAACTTTATTACCATACTAGTTCACACTACAAGCAGCAAGTTGCAATGCTAGATTGGAGAGTGCTGGGCTGCTTCCAGCATACGCCTGCATCCTTCCAAATGGAATCACTGAAATAAATAAAAGCACATAGTACCCAAGTTCCTTTTATTCTTCTCAGGCTTCCCTTACAAGCCTCACTCAGCTTGAACTACTCACTAAATATTACTGACATGAGCAGAAAGAATATCCAGCAAGACAGGATTCCACAAATGCTTTATTCTAAACTGTTGTGCTTTTTTTTCCCCAAACCAAATTATTGCAAAAAGAAAAGGAAGGAAAAAATATTTTTCCTTGTATGGTTGAGTTGCAGTGACAACTTATCTATAATTCAAACAGATTCCTACCTGTTCCTACCCACGTTTGGAAAGTTTTGAAGCCAAAAAGTCTTACTATACAGGCTTAAAGAAATATTACATATCCTGAATAGCTATTAGCATTGCTCCAGTGCATATAAATTTTTCTGAATGGAAAAAGAGCCAATATTCTCAAAAAGAATAGTTTCCATTCTTACTAACTGAGTTCATTTTGTAAGTCATAAAACTTCTTCGTGAACGTTTACTTCAAACAAGCAGTAGCAGAACTACAAGATGAATTTCCTGCTTCAGCCTCCTACCAGTATCTGCAGTAGTGCTGGACACAAGCAAACCTTGTCAGGGTTCAGTAGTGTGCTATTCACACAGTAGTGGTATTCAACTGCAATTGGACTGCCCATCTTCATTGATTACAAAAAGGAAAGAAAAACACAGCTATCGGCTTACATAAATCAATGCACAGCCTATTTTGTGTGATGGCCACAGAAATGTCTCCACTTCTCCTAAACTACTACCTGATTATAAATAAAACTGCAGGGAAAAAGATAACATTGAAATACAATCGTGAAGGACTAATGGGAAAACATGAAACTAATTTCTTGTGTAATTTTCCAAATTTTAGAATCGGAGCACGTGTATTTCAAATGAGCAAATGCAGCCAGCTGAAAAGATTCCAATGATTCGCATGTTCCTATAATATAGCCCTTCATTAAACAACCCATCCACGAGTGAAAAAAAAACCAACCCATGCTTCCTTTTCAACAAGCAATACATATAATATACTCAATGTTCTGAGCTAACTAGGAAAGATTTACATTTCCATTCTGGTAGGTTAGTAGGTGTTTTTTGTTCCACAGAAAATAACTTTTCTTATTTAAGCTTTTCCTATATGTGACAAATATTATAGTCTGAGCAAGGAGAGGAAATAAAGCAAAGGAAATAAATTTATATATATATATATCTATGTTTCCACACATTGGGAGATTGTGATCCATTAAGTTTCAACCTGAAACATATGCACTGCTGCTGTACATATTCTGTAAGTGCAAAAATCACTCCAAAACTTTTACTGTAAGTATATAGCATATAGAATAGTTTTAAAGTTTTGGTATACTGAAGGCAGGTGGACTTGCTGTAGAAGCATGCAAGACTTTTCCTTGGATCACATTACAGAGATCTGTTCATCCATCCCTTACCTTCCTCTGTTCATGCTCCTTCTCTTGTAGTTTGTGGATCACACCATTGGCAGCTTGCACTGAAACAACAAATTGCAGTAATCAGTCTGCTGTTTTAAATCACAGCTCAGAAGACTTAAAGAGACACAAGGCTGTTGTTATGTCAAATACTGTATGCCACTGTGCCAATTTACCTCTGAGAAAACAAAAAAAACACAAAAAAAACCCAACAGATTTAATCAGTACCTGCATAAAATGTTCTATACTGCCAACTGCACTTAGGCATATCACAAACATCAAGCCTTGTGTGCTCTAGAAGCTGAAATTAGAAAGGCAGCTAAGTCCTCATGTGCCCATATGCCTTAATGTTGCAGACAAGCTGGAGTGCATCACTCAGCACGTCACAAGAAAAAACTTGCAAGTCAGTATACAGGAGCAGATGACCAAGCACTATGTTTAAGTTCTTCATTTTTTTTTTCTCACAAAGTGTAAGAGTTGACTTAGTAAACAAAATCTGCATGGAGAACATCTTTCTGTTGGACCCAGCCTCGTCTACTGAGACTTTGTTCAGGAAAACATTCCCTCACTAACACAGTCTAGTTACAACACATTCCATATCTACCTATTCAGCAAGTTTTGTTTTAGATTAAGGGGGAGGGGCGGTCAGTATTCTGTTTTCCCATGGTAAAACTAAGAAAACTTGCAGGTCACCCCACAGCGTGCCTGCAACAAATCAGAAAACTGAAATTTTGTCCATGGATTTAGCCAACAGGAGTAAACACTCTCTTGCTTTTAAGTTTGACCTGCAATAGCTTCTAACAAGTCAACCAAAAGCTTTAATGTAATCTTAGTTGGATGGATTAATAGTTTTCTTTTTTTTTCCCCATTTTTTTCCTGTTATTTCCCTTATAAAAATTCAGAAAAACGAGAACAAAGCACATAAGTGTAAGAAGATTTACCTGAGGATGGCAATTTTCCCCAGATCGTATTTTGAGTCCAAACTATTTATACTATTCCTCAAAATGATGCAACAAAGCAAATAAGAAGCAACTTGCTTACATCTCTGGAGTACTTCATGGAGACTGTCATGCATCGACTGCTCGCACTTAGGAAGAATGCTTTCATTTGTTTCTAAGATGGTTTTCTTTAGATTTTCAAGTACTCGTAGTTCTCGGAGGCCACGCATCTCCTGCCACAAGAATTGAAATCAAGAGACTGAGTGGCTAAACAGAAATTCCACTCGCCGTAACAAAGCACTTTTCCAGCTTTATTTATTATCTTTAAATAATATTTTTCGATATTTATTTATTTTTAAATGAATAGCTTTCTCTCAAAAGATTGTATCATTGCATATTAAAGTGTTATTCTGCTTTTTTCAGTGCAATTGACAAAATGAGTTTTGTGTATCTTTGCAATCTCCATTCTTCGCACTAAATGAAATATAGCATATTAAAAACAGCACAGGAAAGAGCTTGAAAACACTGAATTTTTGTAACTCACTTGTTACAGAAAAAAAACACAGCAGTGATTCTGCTTTCCTGATGTCTCATGTTCCAGATTCAGTACGTCATGATGTTAAGGTAATGCTAAGTAAAACTGCTGTTACTGAAGCAAACTGGCAAAGACTAAATGATAACAACGCAGTAGATCATGATTAGCTGGAAGAACAAGCTCTTACTTTACCATTTACATCTTGAAAACCTCATTTATTGAAGCCAGAGCATGACTTCCACTCTGAATTTCACCAGTACCTTCCATGAGGTGAAGGAAAGGATTGTGGATCTGTTGGAGCCTGCCCCTACCCAACCTCTTCCCCTCTCCAGAGAAGTTGAATTGCACAGAAGCACACTTGTATTCAAAGCTGCTGATCATAACACAACTCTTAACAATACAAAAAAAAAAAAATACTGCAGAGCATGGGGTGAAGAACTGGATCACTGTGCTGATTTTAAGACCTCAGAAAGAGAAATACAGACAGAGCTCAATTAAACTGGCCCCAGGCTTCCTGAAAGCAAATCTCCATTCTTTACACACTAGATGCTAATCATTCTAAGAAAAAACAAGTGTTCAACAAGAAGAAACAAAATCTGACATCTCACACTTAGAAACAAGGGTAATTTTTAGAAGAAATTTCAAGATGAAAAAACGTAAAAAATCCCCAGCTTTGTTATTTTACCCTGAAAGCATACATCAGAAATTAAATGTCAAGCAAAGATTGAATACATGACATCTATGTAAGAAAAAGAACAGGAACTCTGGTATAATGAGATAAATCTAGGTCGAAAAAAATAAAATGGTTGTGTCTTTTTTTCATTTTAAATCAGCTCTGCAGACAAGAATCTTCCAAGTATAGCTCCATTTTCTGGACTAATGTTAAGATTTTAAATCTCACATTCTTTAAGAGTAAGAATTCACCTTCACAAACAGCCTGCTGTAACATAAGAATCTGCTTTTCTAAGGTTTTGCTGCCATCTTGTGGAAACTGTATTGCACACCCAAAACGAAGTTAAACGTAAAAACAACTTTTAGACCTATAACGTTCATTCAATTTTTAATGATATTCTCAAGTGGCAAAAGGTGGTGTTGCTCTTCTCTAACAGGAATATTATTTTATTTCATGGAACAAAAATGAAAGGAAAATTAATTTACAACTGTGCTAGCTGACACCACCTGAAGCACAAACCTGCTTCTTCATCAGATCTAATCCTGTATCTACCAGCAACAACTGAATTTTAGGTTCAAACCTTAAAGTATTAGGACTACATCGTTCTCCTACATATATATTCATAGAACTGTGGAATCATCTGAGCTGGACGGGGCCTTTAAAGGCCACTTAGTCCAACTGCCCTGCAGTGAACGGGGACACCTACAGCTACATCAGGGTGCTCAGAGCCCTGCTCAGCCTGACCTGAACGTCTCCAGGGACGGGGCATCCACCACCTCTTTGGGCACCTGTTAGTCTGTAGCAGGAAATAACATTAATGTCCCATTCAAAACTTTTTAAGCAGCAACCCAAACGATTGCCTTGTCTACCGAGGATGTAAACGTATACTACAGATGCACTAATTGTTTTGGGCAAGCAATGCATGTTAAGTCTTTCTGAAGGGAATTACATTTATGATAAACTCTAAAAAGATGTCACAACTGCGTAAAGTCTCAGCCTCCTTAAGGGTAGGCACCACGAACGATGCAAACACTTACTTCAAATTCTTTAACAAAGTAACGTATTTCTCCCTGAATTACAGGCCTGTGATCCAGGAGTCTTGAATAGATTTCCCCAACATCTGAAAGATTAAGGGAAGTCAGTTTCTCTCTCACACTTCACCCCGAGCTACGCAGCGCGTGGCAGTACACCGCGCTTCACTTCGAGAGGCACCCGCGCTTACCAAGCGCACAAAAACACACATCCGAGCGCCATCCCGACCACCCCCCACTGCCACCGCGCGTACATCCCCGCGACTCGCCTACCCTTGATGATGGGCTGAAGCAAGGCGCCCGCCGCCGGCACCTCCCGCCTCCTGTCGCCGGGCAGCGATAGGGACAGCGGCAAGGGCAGCGGCAGGGCCGACCCGCTGCGGCCGGGGGACGCGGGGCCTGCCCCGCTCATGGCGCCGGGCCCGCCCCGGAGCGCAGCGTCACGCCATCACCGTGCGACGGCGGCGTTGCTATGGCAACCGCGGCGCGGCCTGCGGCGAAGGGCTGTATCTTATAGCCCTGCTTACCCCACTGCCTAGCTTTCATATAGAAATATCTGAGGCGGGGAACGGGATTTTTCCTATGTTAAGCTATTTCAAGAGACAAAACACGCTCGTTACAAAAGTGAGCCCCACGTCAAAGCTCAGAAACTGTTCACTGAAAAAAACAACTTTTTTTTTGATTTGGCATTAGATGTCATCTTCTAAACTCTTCCTTGAAAATGAATTTTTTTTTTTAATCATTCTCCTCAAAAAAATCAGTCGCCACACAGGTAAAATATGTTTAAATAATAATACCAACATTACGTGGGGAAGCATTGAATACTTCAGCTAAATCTACCGGGACGGGCATAAAAATGTAAAACAGTTTTTCATGCATTCGCTGTTTCATAGTCTGTAAGTATTACACATTAAATAGTCAATCACAAACATTGACAATTATCACTGAAAAAATCATACCACTCTTGGTTTTTTTTCCCCTAAACTAACCATCATAACTAGCTAGCCTATAGTATTTAGATTCTTTTTTTTCTGCTCAAATCCAAAGCACTTCATTATTTGACAGTCACCAACAAATGACATTAGTGTTCGTATTTTAGTAGTATCTGTAGGATATTCCTGCTGCCTCAATGATCGCCAACAATCAGGGGTAGAATTGTTTGGAGGTTTATTTTATCGCTGTCCAGTCCCCTAGTACTCGTCCATCCCTTAGACAAGATATTTCCCCCTGCAAGCCATATGCTCCAGCCAGTCTCTTTTATTATTTACAACTACTGCACTTCTTGGGAAGATTTTTTCCCCCATCATGAATAATACCAGTTTCAGAATTCGGGGACTGCAAGAAGAGCAAGTCCTGTGACAGGTAAGTGCCTTATTTTCTAGGACCACTATCCTGAAACCATTTCTCCCCTTTGTTCAAATGCTGCTGTTTCTTGTTGTAAGAATATCCTTTATTTGCAGCATTTATGCCTGCTGGTTTTTTTTGTTTGTTTGTTGTTTTTCTTGCTCTCACTGCCCTGTCAAGCTTATTCTCAAAACGTATTTAAAAAAATTAAGGAGGACTTAGAAGAGGTGATGACTATAAAAAGACAATACTTGTGGAGTTCCTAACCTGTCAGTTTGCAGGCAATAGCCATCAAGTCACAAAAATATGGAAATATCTATGGCTCGGAGCATGAAAATCAACATATGTAGTCATCATGTGTTCTTTGGAGGATAGGCTAAACAAACTCTGTCACTTCTGCCTTGCACTGGAACCCGCTTTCTCTTTTAGGGATCACTCTGCCGTTTCCTATTAGCGTTAGCAGCGCTTCGAATTGCAAAACCTTCAGATTAACGTGCCGAATCCTGTCATTTTTCCCACAGGCTGTCTGGCGATGATAATCCACTAAAGGATTGTTCCATCCGAGTGGCGGTGTCCAAGTCAAACACTGGCAACAGGCAGGAGAGCCCAAACCTGTTGAGGCAGACTTCTGCTGCCATGCGAGGAATCGGAGCGACAGACTGCAGGGGTGGGAAGCAAGGGACACGCTATGCCCAAGCGGGGCAAGTCCATGGGCTGTGCCCGTGATGGAAGACCGCGACTGCCATCGTGATAGCTGGAAGTTTGTGGGCCACGATGCCGATCCTGGTCAGAGTGGGCCTGGGACTGCGCTTGTTGGAGCAGTGCCTTGTCAGATTAGCCATACGGCTGCTGTGTGTGATTCTCAACCTGGACAGACAGGCCTGCCAGGCAGAAACTGCTCAGGCAGATGATGCTGGGGAGGACAAAAATTATCCACCGCAAGACTAAGAAGACAGATGACACCCAGCAGGAATGGCGAGCCAAATCTGCAGAATCCACAATACAGCTGGCTAGCCCTAGGCTACCTGCCTCTTTGAAGTGGAAGAGACATCACCGATGAGCTGTCAAATTAGATCACCAGCCTGGAAACGCTGAAAGAGATTTAGTTCTTCCAGCAGAGAAGGGAAAGTTTAATAGATGAAAATCTTCCTAAAGGGACCAAGGTAATGTGGGAGGGGAAGGGAGAATCCTGAACATGCAACAACAATGAAAAATTACTAGCCTCTCTCCTGCCTGCATGGGAAAGATGAAGTTGGCTGCGTTATGTGGCAGCAGGAATCACTGTAGTCACTACCAGCATGGGAAATAAGGGCAGTGCCTGCAGGAACGTGCACACAACAGCAACAAGTAAGCATTTCTATAAAATCAAATTCATTCCCAAATTGGTGATATCTTTATGTCATCCTAGAGCCGGGGTCTAAAGGAGTATAAATCTAATATTCAAAATATTCAAGACATGCAATAGAGGGATGCAAAGACCCCAGGCTGACTCTAAATACCTGATGCAGCAGAGGCACATGATGGCAACTCCCCCTCATCTTCTGCAATAGTATTTGCACAGAAGATGGGAGATCTGACGGATTAAAAACAAAATTAATATTTCCAAGCACACAAGCATACACTGAGGTGCACAGGGAACGTGAAACCTGGTGCTTCCATTAGGGTAGGGGTGCCAGCAGCATGATCTAATTATAGATTCAAAGAAGAAATCCTGCTCTTGGTGGGGGGGCAATATTAAATGCTGTGATCCATTAAGCCGCTCCATCACTGCAATTATACTTTGAACTTAAAGACCATGAAGCACACTAAAGATTAAAAGGAATGATAAAACTGAAAACCAAAAGGAAAAAAATTAAATAGGCCTACAAATCCCTCCTCCTCGTTTCAACTCCAGCAAAACAGCTACAGAGTTCCTTAAGAGGTGTGAATGTACAATTATAAAATCAGTTTATGGTCACACTAAGGCAAACTTACTTGAAGAGAAATGATAGCCTGTTCTGTGCTTGAGCATTCATGTAGCAGATAAAGCATAATTCAACTGCAGAGATACAAAAGCAACGTGAGAGCAGATCAGAGAATATATAAACTAGAGCTTACATAGGATTTGTTATTATAACAATTTTATAGGTTTATCTATTCCTTCATTTTTATTTATCTCAACTAATCCCTGAGTACCTTGCCACACTCTGCAAAGCCACAGCAGCAAGGAACAGAGTTTTAATTATTGCATTTTAACCAAGAGCAGAATGAAAAAGCTCAAATTCTAGAACAATCTTTATCTGTCACGTTACGTGAGTGTATTATATTTCATGGATGGAACCACATTAACACTTCAAAGTTACATTTTCATATAAAATAGTTAATATACATGAGTGTCTTTGAATTACAAAATACTCGTGTGTGTTTTAAACCTGTCTCAACTTTCTGCTGACAACCTGGGATCCATACCCATGCTTATAAGCCTGTTACTCTTTCATCAGCTGTAAACACAGAGAAAGATTACTCAGTATATGCGTGAAGAGAGAAAAATTATTTTATCAAGATACTCCAATAAGCTCTGACATCTGTTAGGAGGTTAGGGTGCATCTTAAAAAGTAAGCCTCCCATTTTTAGGGCTACATTCTTCATAAGGATCACAAACTAGTAAATTCTGGGGAGAAGGGCTACTACAATTTCAAAATACTTAGAGGGTGGTATAGGCCTATGGAGGACTGCAAGAGAAAAAGGGTTAAAAGAATGTAAAAATATTACCTTTTAAGGGCTAACAGCTGTCAGCATCCAGGGTTTGTGCACTCTATCCAAAGAATCACTAGCAACTCAGCTGATTTTAAGAGGCTTGCACCTACTAAGAGTGGGCAGTGAAGAAAAGAAACAGAACTTGTTTGACTCGATTGCTTCTGCTGTTAGACTGAAACAATAGCTACATAACCCAGTTTCTGTGTGGAATCTGGGATGTCTGCCTGGTAGATAAACCACTGATAATGCAAAGAACTTAAATAGCGTGTTTAAAATGTTTAAACACATTTAAACTATCATCATTTCCTTTAGCTCTGATGCTGAAAAATGTAGATTTCAGTTTGTCTGAATGGACTTCTTTTAAAATCTGTTTTGCGCCTGGTCTAAACTGGAACTACTTTATTTGTTTAGTGTTACACAGACCCTCTAATTTCTCATCATTTTTCTTCCTATATTAAATCCAACTTTTTCCCATATATCACTGTTGCTCGATTCTAAGCCTATGCAGGAACCACACTTAGAGACTTCTGAAGTTCAGCTGAACTCTGACCTCTCACTCGTGCAAAGAGAGCTAAGAATCACAGAATCATCAGTTTCTGATCTATCCAACACAACACTTGAAAGTCCGTTTGAATATGGCCTGGTTGAAAGCGACGGCCATCTTCGTATTAAGGTGAAGAAGACAAGTGGGGTAAGTGTAAGATTCCACTGAGCACTTACAATTATCATATTTATTTCACTGCTGAATTCTTCTGTTGCTGAAAGGTTGTCATGCAGTACTATCTCACCATATGGCAGCAACCTCAAGTCCTAGAGGCACATACTTAAAAGACCATAACATGTCAGGCCCCTTGAATAAATTAAATAGAACAATTATGCAAAATAATAATACTGCAATGATGAGATACATTAACAAATGAGACCGTCACTGTTCATGAAAAGCCATGAAAATAAATTCCACACATCACTGTGGCCATCAACATCATCAAACTGTGAAGCAACAGAAGTAAAACAACATCACAGTATTTACTGTGCCCTTCAGCAACAGAAATTTTCAGATAAAAGAAGAGGTTGCAAGGGAAGAAAGTCACTTCTAGTAATATTCAGTAAGAGTATAACAAACCATTACAGAAATAGAGTAGCAAGCTTTTTTTGTTCATTTGTTTTAAGAAAACAAAACCCCCACAACAGCATGAGTGCTTACCCACGCTCCCTTTAAATAGAGTGTCAACATTTGTCTGATAGAGCTGAAGTACATTACAACTCATTGGTAAATAATGAAGTTTCATCTGAAAAACGTACCTCAAACAATCTTAGGCCAAGGCACATCTTCATACTAACTTTCATTAGTTTCATTACATACCTTCTGTTTAATGATCAAAAGGTATTAGACAGAAAGGGGTAAGCATGGAGGAAATCAATACCATCTGCTTTTCTCAGTCTTCCCTCTGAAGCAAAGCATCTCAGTTCATCTTTCTTTGCTTTTAATTGATAAGAGGAATAGAGGGTTAATCTACATAGAAGAGTGGAAATTGAAATGCTCACACTAGCATATGATGATCATCCAATGTCTTTCCATCTATATAGACCTAAATTTTACTAATCCATTCTAAAGTTCTCAATATTTGGTTTTTATTTATACATAAATATATATTTAATTTCAGCAGCAATCAACACTTCTGTTTTACACTGGAGAAAATAAAAATAAGAGGCCAGGGGATACTGTAGCCAGAGCATGTAGCAACCTAGAGAAATGCTGACACTTCAAAATAGCACTTTTTGTGCAAACAAACACCCCAGCCCCAAAACAAATACCTCATACCAACCACGTTCTCCAGTGAAGCAACCTGTCAACACGTTTGACTTGACAACAGTTTCCTCAGTTTTTAAAGCAAACTTAAAAACAAGAAGTGAGATGGAAGACCAGCTCGTTATTATCTCAGGTATTTCCTTCCCCACCTTCTTTTCAGGGCCTTGAAATGTGCAACCTTTCTTACATGCAATTAACATGAAATGACAGCACATGCAGGATCTTGACAAATGCTAATACTGTTGACTAATATGAAAGAAAATGCTTCTAGAGTCTACATAAAGTTCGTAAAATGAAGCAGCATGTGAACTAAACTTTATTTTTTTTTAATAAACTAAAGACTTTCACAGCCAAATTAAGACTACAGTTTTAAAATAATTTATTCAGTCACATAAATACTTTGTAACATCTCCATGTTCCCTTTTTCACATCCTTGGCACACAATATAGCTCTTAACTTTTACAAAACTAGTGTAAACATTCATGGAAAATAAAATGAGAAGAGGGACATACACAGAAACCCAATAAATAGTAAAATGAGTGTGTAGTCAAAGGAAAATAAGTAATTCTCTTCTATGAAGACCATGTAATTACAACAATCAAATGTTTAATTGAAAGAATATTTCATCTTTAAAAAATAGTGAATTAAAACTCAATTCCCATCTTTCTGTCATTGTTGCATTTAATCAGATACATGATAAAATTCTGTAGCTAGTTCAAATTCTTGAACAAACAATAACAATTCAATGGAACTGTATTACTCTAGGCATCACCAGTCTTGGTTCACAGATAGAAGGTTACAAACCAGTATTTGCAAGGCAGTGGTTTTGGACAATATAACTTCTAGACTCCCAAACACCACTCCACTACAGTATTAAAATTCTCCTTAATGAGCATTAGTATATAATCTGTTCTTGATAAAGACGACATTAGTCAGATGTTGTCGGACACCCGGATAATGCTGAATGTGGTTGAACCAGCGAGATACATTAAGGTAAGTCTCCTTTTCTTGCACAGTGAGGTCCACCTGTGCAGGGAAGAAATAAAAGTACCAATAAATTACGTTATTAATATTATAAAATGTCCTGAAATAAGTGCACAGTTTCACAGCTGATTTTAACTTGCAGAAAAATTTATGGCTGATTCATGGTCCAAAACGTGTTTATTTCCTCAAACGAACACATCTGTAGGATGGAAAATACACTTGGAGGTGGGGGAAAAGGTGTTAGCTTGCTTGAATTTAACCAAGCCACAAATCCATATAACACTGAGGAACAGGGGAGAGCTCCTCAACACGCACAAGTCTCACACACTCCTCCAGTTCAGCAGATGGTCTTGCCTCACCGGTCAAGTGCAAGCTGTGTTAACAGCTTAGGAATAGATTTTTTCAGGCCATTTCAGAATGGATAGAAAAGAGGAGTGTTGTTTTCCTCGTTGGGCAGTAGTCCTACAACAGTTTCAAAGAAACGGAACAGCCCAGGGAGGGCTTCACTGTTCAAACATGCTAGCCAGCACTATTAGGAAGGCAATGACGTGATTCAAATTATTATGGTAAAATAAACTGGAAGATCTCTGTACTTCATGAAAGTATTTATGATTCTATCACTTATCCCTACAGTTAAGTTCTACTGTTGCCAAGTTTTCAAGTCAACGTCACTCATTTATTTAGTGTAATTCAGAGTTAAACAGCCACAAGAAGAGCCAGGATTATAGAGCTACTCCAACAGCTGCTTGCCATTGGAACAGTGGGTAATGTTAATGAAAAGCTTCCAGTCTGCCTTTATCATAGGACTGACCCAGTGAAGTCATTTATGATTACACGTAATTGATACTTTTCAAAGCCTTCTAAATTAAAACAAGCAACAACCTTGAAGATTCTCTACTTAAGACTTATTACTTCAGTTCCTTTCAAGCAAGCAGAACTACTTCCATACTGTATCATCTGTATTACCTTTCCTTGATTACTAATTCCAGATTCCTCTGGAACCAAGTTAATCTATCAATTTAAGACAGCAATGTGCTTTTCACGTTAACCTATGACACTGAGTAAGCTTCAAAACTGTAAAAACCTATGAGGAACAAAATGTGATCTTCATGTGAACTGCCTTATCTTGCTTCCCCACACAGTATAGGATTCATCTCAGTTCTGTCGGCTATCAAGATGCACCGATTCACCTTAACAACTGCAGTTGTAGCTGAGCTAGAAACTTAACATGGTTTATCAGCATTAGCCAAGTGGAAAAGAACAATGCTGACAAGAGGAACAACTCCAGTTTCCAGAGGCATTATTAACAAAAAGTGGAAGCTATTAAAATGTAACACTGAGTGCTTTTTTAATTAAGATACTTGATAAGCTGCCTGGGGTTCCTCAAGCATGCCACATTCAGGACAAAATAAACAAGCACTACTATTTAGAGGAAGATGTTTCAGATCCCATGGAGTTTGTTGTAATTAATGACACTGTGAAATTGGTGCGTGGTATGAAGCTGTAGAAGAACTTACAAAACAACACAGAGTATGGAAACAGCAATATACATCCCAAAAATCATCTAAAATTCATACTTCTGATTTGTAGTATAGCATGAGTAGGTACTAAAAACACATAGTTCAGTGATTACTGTACGCTGGGTATTATAATTAATATTATAATTAGAATATCCTATTTCCAGCATCCATAGTGGGTAAGCACTTGATTATAAGAGTGCTGAAAATAAACTTCAGATTTGTCATGAGACAT
This sequence comes from Odontophorus gujanensis, assembly GCA_013399175.1. Classification (NCBI taxonomy): domain Eukaryota; kingdom Metazoa; phylum Chordata; class Aves; order Galliformes; family Odontophoridae; genus Odontophorus; species Odontophorus gujanensis. The sequence goes on along the minus strand of VXAB01009947.1, from coordinate 149,389 downwards.
TTCTTCTTATAAGTTTTATACTAGAAACTCTCCATCCTCACTTCTTTCATAGAAATGAAAAAGAAATCAATCTGGAAAATAGTCCTCCATTCTGTAAGTATAGCGAAAAACATCTTCACAGACAGGTACTCTAATAGTAGAACCCCTTTCTGTACTTTAGGCATAACATTCAAGATACTTTTGGTTATTTACATAATGTATTCTCAGTGAAATATATTAAAAAGCACTCTGTGGCATGCTCTATTTTTCACTCAGAACATAACTCTTAGGTTAATTGTTTAGAGATCAGTTCCATGGCATTTTTACAACATTTTGTTAGATGGGTATTTTCTATTCTTCCTCATTAAATTAGATAATTCCCCCAAGTTAAGAAAGGCTGCTGTTCTGCTGTTAAAATAATTATTTGCTATTAAAGCAATTATTTCAACAGCAAAGAAGCAGACACTCAATTTGATGATTTTTTTTTTTTTTTAATTACGGAGAGAAAAAAGGCCTTACTCTTCTACCACAAAGCTCACAAAGGATAATGAAGGTGGGCATCACACAATGCAAACAGGAGAGCTTCTAGAAGGACTGTAAACATAGCAGCTTTAATTATATTTGCTTTCAGTAGCATTGGGGGGACAGGCATAAATTCCCATATGTATACCCTGCGTGTGCATGGGAAGTCTAAAAATACCCGTGCCTAGAGTTCTTCTGCATAAAGAAAAGGAGTGATACCACCGGTTTTTAATCTAGCCTTTAGATGTGGAAGCAGAGGTGATGATAGAAAATAAAACAGCTGAATCCAGAAAGACACGTTTAATTTCACATGGTTTAAACTCATTTTCTGCTGTTAGAGGAAAAGTTAAGAATTAAGTAACCTTTACAGCTTTTCCTTTTCTTTTGTAATTTAAGAACTACTGTTAGCAGAGTTCTTTAGAATGATAACCTGTCATTCAGGTTCTAAGATAAGTAGTGTATCAATGAATATTAAAATTCATGGCAATCCATTAATTACTGGAAATATTATAATGAAAAAAATAACAGGAAAATAAACTACTAATGCAGTCTCATAACATTCTTGTATTAGTAGTTCTGACTTGAGGAGCACATCTTACTTTGGTAATAGATTGTACTAGACTTGACCCCAAAACTTTGACAGAGGCTTCCATTTGTAGATATATAAATTTCACCCCAAGTTATTTTCCAGTGCTCATTAAAGAAATTTTAAATTCAGACATACAGATCTGAGATGACTACTTTGGTTCTGCCTGAATTTACAAAGTATAAAAAACAGAAGTCAGATCAGCCTTTGTATTGATTATTTCTCTTAAGTATTTTTAAAACAGCACTTCCCAGGTTTAGTTCTATTCACAAATTAAAACGTAGGGAAATTTTTCAGAACAAGTTCATTACCACAGGGGAATTTAAGGCTTACTGATTGCCCAAGTCATCTTCAAGCAATGTTTCCTAATTTCTATTTTCTTTGCAATCCAAGCTTTAATCTAGCAGAACACCACTGCCGATCATATTCACATCCATAAATATCTGAGTAATCCATTGATCTAAAGACAAGAGCAGTTATATGTACTAAGGTATATGGTTTAGTGGGGAAATACTGGGGTAGGTAAACGGTCAGACTGGATGATCTTGGAGGTCTTTTTCAACTTTGGTGATCCTGATTCTATATTAGATGCACAGATAAGTGGAATTAAATATGACAGTGTAAATCACACCAACTTAAAAAAAATGCATCTGACAGCTAGCATCAAGCATTACACTCAATTAGGTATTTCTGACCTATACCATGATGCAAAACAGCGTACACAAGTTATTTACTGCCTCATCATTACAAGTGTATATTTCTAATTAACTGATTTTTTTTCCTACTAGTCTGCACAAAGGACAAAAAGCTATCCAGGAATATGACCTTCACTCATTAAAACACTAATTTCTTCCCTACCACATAGGATTCTAGACCTATTATTGTGTTTAGTAAGAGAACTAGAAAAGAAGAACAAAGGCATGCAACTGTAAGATTAAGAGTGTTGTTAGTCGATTTGGATCAAGAATCAGCTTTTCCTATTGATTCCTCACTGACAAGATCACTCACTGACAAAATTATGCAGTTTCCAGAACCCCACCCGGATGAGGGGTGCAAAACAAATGTGGAAGTGGGGAGGACTACAAAGGTATACCATCTATACGCAGAAATGCTAATAGAAGAGGATGAAGGTGAGTAAGGTAGTAGTAAGAGCAGGTGGTCTTAAAACTTTCCAATTCCACGTGCAGGAGATGGTTTCAGAACTTCTAAATAATGCTCAGCTCATGCAGTACAATCATGGTATGTCATCAGTATGTAAAGTATTTGGATACAGCTGTCTGTTATCCCATTAGAGGCAGGGAGATTAATCCGAAAGGCCTTTATCAGCAACATTTTCAGATCCACTTTATAGACAACAATGTGTCCCCACCTCTTATTTTAAAGGATTATAGAAGAAGACATATTTTGCATAACGTTTAGCTCAAACAGCAGCGAATATGAGCAACTGCTTCCCCGGGAAGCATCGCATCAAAAGATGGAGAGTTTCTCCCTCCACCTAAAGCTTGAGGCACAGAAGCAGTTCTGAAAGCACTCTCATTACAGGAGAAACAGGGCTCTACAGTTCAAGATATCTTACGTCCATAGTTAAGTACTAACATTAATCAATTTTAAAGCCTTAAAAATACATACAATCTAGCTAAACCCTAGCAAGCAGTTTTGATATTTCTCTATTGGATAGCAACCCCATTCTTTGCCCTTTATACCTTTCTGAGTCACAAAATTACCATCATCTACAAAATCAAACGTTTCAGAAGCAGATGTTACACTATAAACTTGTCCCAACTAGTGTCTGGATAGTTGCAGGCACCCAGGAGCACTAAGTCATTTGTTTTTACCATCTGTTCTATTTTCCAAAGCAATAACTTGCATCTTTTCTTCTTGATTAGGTGGTCTACTCCTCGAGAGCAAACTCTAAATCTAAAATAGGCTGGGAAAAATCAAGCATAGGCTGTTTTTATTTTTTTTTTTAATGTCTCATTTGAGTTTGTTCTTTTACACTACAGTCATATTTTTGTAGAATTCTTTTACATCTATATTGTCATATAACACATGAAAGGTAATCATTTGACAAATCAGTAAACACATCTACCCTTTATAAGGAAAATACGACTTAAGTATGACTTAACACAAGACCTCCTTCATTTTTGACTATATTTCATCACCTGATCTCTGCCTCCACTCTTCAAAATCTCTTCTGACGTGTAGCACTGTAGTGCTCTGCTTTGAACCAGTTGAATATTTTCCCTTATTTCCTGATGTAAAACTCACTGATCCCTCCTGAGACTTTGGCAGACTGTTTGGTTTGATTTGTTTAGCGGTGTTCACTCCAGAGAAGGAGCATTCGTTTACAACCACCTTCCAGTCACTCAAATACAACTAACTCCTATTACTTCATTTTCGAATTACCTCGAGGTTCAGAAGTGAAGTAGAACAATGTATAAGCACTTCACATTAAACCCTGAGCTGTACACAAGGAACCTCTACATTATTTCCAGTCCGTAAAACCCGCTGCTCCCCACTCCAAGTACCAACTCCCCATGTTATTTTCATATTTTGTAAATTATCAAGTCTTAGATCACTAAGTCTTGAAACACAAATGACATTTTATTCTGACTGATACTTCTATGCACTCATCCTTCAGGAACTTGATTAACATGCATCTTCTGTAGCACCAGTAGTACTTTTTCAGTACCATTTCAGTACTTTTAGTTCTCACACCTTCTTCGAGCTTCATTTCTCTCTTTCCTCAATAGCTCTGCAAACAGTCATGTTTCAGACCTGATGAACATGTAAGACCCCAGCTAGCTAGAAACAGAGGGATAGTTAGTTATCATTCTCATGTTATATTACATACAGGAAAAGAAAGCAGCACAGACACAGTACTATAGACAAAACATTTTCACAGATCCGTGGTTAAACACAAAAAAAAATAATGTAAGAAATGAAACTGTTTCTTATAGGCAAATTACATTTGAAGACCTTTGTAAGAAATCTCTTCATCTTTTTCCATAATTGTCATTGATTAATTTAGTAGATTAACATGTACAGCAATAAATTGCCCTCTACATAGATAAACAATTATGATAGCAGTACGTAGGTAAAAGTAACGCAAACAGCACTTACCATGACATGATGCAATCCATAGTACATCAGAATATCTGCTAAGGTAAAACTGTTTCCTGCAAGGTAGACTTTATCTTCAAGGTGAATGTTAAGGTCCTAAAAGTAACAATTAGAAAAAAAAAAAGATTATTAACATTAAGGCAGTTAAAAAAAGAGAACCCACTTACATCCACACAAATGCTTATAAATACAAGCACGATTTATTTTCCTCATTAAACTAAATAGTTCAAATCTGTATTACTGAAGGACTCCTTTACATACACAATCATTCTCCACAGAAAAACAGAAGGCTGACATTCACTGTTGCTCAACTGTATCGTTTCTGAAATACAGGTACTGCCCATCAGCTCTCTTCACCTGACCAGAAGTAGTCTCCTTTTCTCCACACCTTACCTACTTCTCATCCAAGTCACACATCTACCTCCCTCTGAAGAGGACAATGCAACAGCCAGCAGATTTAGTTCAATCCTAATGGCAAACTGGTTTTCTTACATTCTTTTCTGAAAACTGTCTCCCACCTTTTCCTTTTATGTGGAAATTTCCTGCCAATAATTGCTTTGCTGGTTGGAAAACAAACTAGAAAACAAAACTGCCCCATGAAAACAAACACTTCTAGTAAATGCACTCCTTGCACAGAGGATTCTGGCCAGTCTTCTTAGGTCATATATTCTTTGTCCTAGAAACAGGGGTAAGAACCTTAAACAATGTTTTTCGAAAATCACCCCACAAGACTTATCAGTCTCAACTACAGCATGTTTCATTATAAGGGAAGAATACGGGATTTATTCATTTCTGTTTTTTAATGTTCAGTTACAGCCTTGAGTGTATTGCAATTCTAGTTCCACAATTCTGCTTTCTCAAATACATGGACATATCCTAGAGTGTATATATATGAAAAAAAAGGAAACTCTAATACTTTATAACATCTGACCATGCATTTAAATGTGGTAAGTTTGACTCCATTATGCAATATTCTTTGACAGCCTCTTTATGACAGGAGTCCTGTGCTTCCTAATGTTTAAACATCCAAATGTCTGCTTTGATTTTCTTTTATTAGAGCAAACCACGGAAAAATATTAACCCTTGCATAGTTAAAACTCTGTATGGTCATCTGCCTCTGGCTATGTAGCTATTTATTTTTTTTAAGACTGGTTTGCTGCTTTGTTCTTGTTAGGTCTCAAATTACTTTAAACATGTAACTATGGTTCTACGGTTCTGCTGAATTTTATTCTTGTAACAAAAGCAAATGCTATGTGAAATAGAAAAAAGCTCACACGAGAAAATCTGCAAGTCAGTGTATATGATACACAGTATGTAAATGCTCAAATTATTTACCAATAAGAAATAACTTCTAAGTAAAGTTAGTCATTAAAGCACCAACAAATATCTATTCTAATTAAAATTTTATCGTTACTTAATTGACAGTTTGGCAAGCACAGGTTAGTCTTGGATAAATCAGCATTAGTTTGCAATTTTGTTTTGGAATACATATATTCCTGCCATAACGTACAGAAAGATACTGATTTCATGCTGTCAAAGTCAAATTAATTTAGAAGCACCACAGTACATTTTTTTTCCATGTGCACCAGGAAAAAATTTAATCAATTTAATCAATCTAGCCTCACGTGTTATACTTCCCATAGATAATTATATTACTTGTTAATAGCCAGCTGTGTTAGAATTCCTGAAAGCCAAGCCTTCTTAAGTGACCACAGAATTAAACTGAAACAGCCCTCCTGCCATGGAGAGATTAATGAAAATATGACCAAAATACTCTATTGGAATTTCTATTACAATCTAGCAATTCAGGTCTGTGAGCTGTTATTTGTGTCACTGCCTTTCATGTACTTTCTGTCATTACTTAAATCAGTTAACGTATTTACAACTCTAATAACAAGTGATTGACACAGTCTTGCAAATCAGTCATAGTTAACCAACTTACTGGTGCAATCCTGCAGGAACCCCTTCTCATGTTTCAGACATATTTAAGGTATAACTGCAGTTTACTGTAATAGGTGCACTGAACAACTACAGCAATTCCAGTTTTGGGTAGGAGTGGGGAAAAAGCAAGAGGAAAAAAAAGCAAGATGTTGCATTATTTATGGACTCACTGATGGAGTTCTGAACTGACGTTCTATGATAAAAAAATATCCTGATGTACAGTGACAGCTCAACGCATCCCAAACACTGCACATTTTCAGTGCTGTTTAGCTACAAAGCACAACTGTCTGTAACCTAGTTCATCTATTAAGATAACTAAACCTCTTTCAGAGCACAAGTTGAGATGTAGTCCACCACTGCATCTCAGGTAATTAACAGTTGCCTCTTACAATGACTCAATATTTTACAAAGGATTAAATCATACTCTAAATACATTTTAGATATTTTGTCCACAGAAATGCCTTGCTGGTATACATAATATCCTTAAACATCCCTTCAGTGACCAATATTCACAGGGTTATTCCCCCCCACAAATGCCTTTATATGGCGCTACACAAAGAGTTGAACACTTAATGTCCCAGGCAAGTCTTGAACAACACAGAATCCAAGAAGAGGATTCTAGAGCCCTATCCAAGAACCTTATTTTTTAGTTATGATGCAAGACACATATCTAACAGACAAGCTGTGAGCTAAACCTGTTCTGGAAGAGTATTATGTTCATCATAATGCAATTTTTGCAAAGGGCAGAAGAAAAATAGCTCTCTCAACAAACGTTTGCTTGCAGGCATAAAAGATTGTGTTTTGATTATCTGAGCAATAATTCCGCTCTTAGAAAAAGGAGAGGAATGAAAACAGGCACAAAATTCTAATAATGCTTGCTGAACAAGCTTGTTGAAGTGGTTAGGCAACCCATTTAGATATCTGTTGCAAAACAGCATACAAGAACCATAGATTAATGCCATGGAAGGCATATGCAATGGGTTAAGCTACTTACACAGTGATAGAAACAGTAATTTTTCAAACAAGTACAATAAACAATAACTGAAGCTACTAGTAATTTATTTAGATTTCTAATTGAACACCATGATAAGAGCCAGAAAGCACAAGAAATTAGGACAGAATTAGCTGCAATCATGGAACATTTTCTATACGAGATGCTGCAAGTATGACACAAATTCTTGGTTATAGTTACTCTTCAGAGAACATACTGAAGAGTATGTTCAGTTGTAGAAAGTACTGGACTTTCTACAACTCCATGGAAGCTTTTCCTTGGATTCTAGTAAAAACTTCCAGTTATATTTTGAATAGAAGGTATTCCCCCCCCTCCCATATATATCAAGTTCTCAATATATATATTGACAACATGAATGGAATTTATTAATATTCAAGCAGAAATTTGGCGGTACAAGCACTTCTCCAAAGCTCTCAGCTGCTTGACAGAGGAGCAGGAACTCTACTTGGAATCAAGAAAAACTCAATAATTTAGATACTTCCCCCACACTCCTCATTTAATTTCCCACTGATTAAACACTGACTTGATCAGAAGCAAAGGAAATATTGTCTCATCCTATGGAAAATGAAGTTAACATAACACACTGGACACAATGCCATCACCACTACTGACAATAATTATTGGTACACATCTATAGAACAGTCCACAGGCATTGCTCCTGTATATTTTGTCCAGCACAGGAGCTCAACCAGATTTGGACAAAACTTTTAAACACTTTCACTAACAAATTCTGAATAGTATGGTTTTTTCTCCAAATAAGAAATCCTTCTTGAGATGGTCTACTTGACAATAGTTTTCATGTCACGTAACAGCTTTAGTTAACATGTCAGTAAGAAAAAAGATTAAAAACATTTTCTTAAGGCTAACAACAACAAAAATCCTTTCCAAATTAGCAAACGCTGCACTGCTTATTAACTGACGTTTTTCAGAATCACAACACCTCGTTTAAGGGTTAACTAGAGGCAGCCTAAAGTTTACAACAGAAGCAACTGAACTGTTTTTGGCACAGCTTATTATAAATTGTGGCTTTAGGCTGCAACTGTCCCAAGACTGCCACTGATTATTCCAGACACGTCGTAAAACTACAGTCTCAGACTTGCCTCTCTATTTTAGTTCCCCCCCCCACCATTCTTTTCCCTTCTCATACTCCCTTTTGGCATAGTATACTTTAATGGTAGGCTGCCTCTTGCTCTGATTAATCATGGTGGCAAGAGAACAAATTAAAAAAAAAAAAGTTAATTGCTACACTACAGAATTATTAATGCTGGAGCAATTCCACAGTAGTTTTGCATCAAGATAAACTCTGGCCATTCAGCATCTGCTGTGAAAGAAAATCTGCAGGAAAAAAATTAAGTGCTATCTACAATATACATACATATATATATATATATATATATATACACACACACACACACAGGCAGTCAGCATAACTTCGAGGAGAATCTTTCCCAGTAATGAAGTTTCGTTTGGAAATAATTTATCCACATATCTGCTTTAGCAAATTGTATTTTCTGAATTGTCAGTACTAAGGGCAAAACTGAAAAAGAAAAAAAAAATACCAGCTTCAGTACAAAAACATATAACATATCTGGTGTTACTACGCAGTGAAGTTTATACAAATACTCGTGGGAGCAGTGACAAAGCAGGTATCATTGTTTAAGCCACTCAGACCCTAGGTCTTCAGTTTTTGTGAGTTAGACTAACAGCAAATCCTTGCAACATGCCAAATCATTGTTTGGATGTTGCCTAGTAGGTTAGGAAGGTAACTTGTGACTAGAGTGATGAAACTTCACATAGTTGGACTGCATTCTATCTATTATATATACATATATATATAAAATACTATATATACTATTGTATATATATAAAAATAAAACATAGAAATGGATCTCTGAGGGCCACTCCATCTAGTCATACCACCTGTTCCAAGTATAGCTGAACTTTTAAGTTAATTATGACTTAATCCATGCCTCTTTCAGAGGAAGTCTTAGTTTCAAGGGATAAACAGCACTTTCAAAGATACATTTGTGGAGTATCAGTAGAGTATCAGTACAGTTGTAGAGTATTTGTAGACTTTTTTTCCAGCAGGATGGATTTAATTACTACAACAAAGATATAGTTCTGAATGTAAAGGTTTTGATATCATTACACAGAAGATAAAACTAGTGTTGTCAAAAAAAAAAAAAAGGGAAATTTTGTGCTTAACCAGTGCAAGATATCCCACAGATAAAATGACACAAAAATAACTCAGATTTTCTGAGCTGTAAGTGATTAGGATGCTCACCAAGTCTGTCTTTTTACCAGGCATGACATACCAAGTCCTCAAGACCTAGGATGCTGTCACTTTGAGAAGGATAATAAATAACTAACAAGATATTCCTTTGGCTAATAAATTATTAACAAGTATTGTTTTGCACCTTCAGAATGTAAAATTTTCTTTGATTTTAAGGTGCACAGAAAATTAAATCTTGACTGCTGATTCAGCAGTTTTTCTATCTTTGTCTTGCTGTAATACTACTTGACTCAGATCTGCCACACTTGACAAAAATCAGAAGTATTAAAACTCTGCTATCCTGTAGTACGGTCAATACAACGTCTAGCAACTCATAAATCTATATCCAAACCTACACTGATAAAATAGCACTAAGCATTTCACAGAATCACAGAAATGTAGGGGTTGGAAGGGACCTCCAGAGATCATCGAGTCCAACCCCCTGCCAAAGCAGCTCCCTAGCCCAGGTTGCACAGGTAGGCGTCCAGGCAGGTCTTGAACATCTCCAGAGAAGGAGACTCCACCACCTCTCTGTGCAGCCTGTGCCAGTGCTCCGTCACTGCACTGTGAAGAAGTTCCCACACACATCTGTGCGGAACTTCCTATGCATCCGTTTGTGGCCATTTCCTCTCATCCTATCACCACACACTGCAGAGAAGAGTCTGCCCTTGTCTATAAATATCTAAGGAGAGGGAGGCAAAGGGACGTGGATCAGATCCCCTCTGAGTCTTCTTTTTTCAAGGCTGAACAGCCCTAGGTCTCTCAGCCTTTCCTCATGAGGGAGGTGTCCCACACCCTTTATCATCTTTGTGTCCCTCCGCTGGACTCTTTGGTACTTTGTTTAGAACTGATATGTTTCATATACGCTTAGTAAACAATCTCTCAGCACTTAAAAGAATAAAGCAATTTTTCTCTTCAAGCTCTGTTCCCAAAAGACTGCAAAGACTCTAATTATCAGTCACAAGGAGTAAGCAGCAAAATAGAATAAGCTTTTCAATCTACTCCCTGCCATCTGGCTGCTCAAATAAAGGGGTGACCCTTGAGATTTTCTTTTTTGCTTCCACCTGTCTTAGAGGAAGGAAGCTTCAGACTACATGAAAAAAACTGAGTACAGTTGACTGAAGCCTCTGTACAAAGTAGCTTAATTTGAAGATCTGTTTTGCAGATTTGCGAAATCTGAAGGTTTTGTTTTTCTACTGTTTCATGTATCAACTAAGACAACACTATGTATGGACTACATTCCAATGACTAAATCAGGAGGAAGAAAATCTATATCTGCACAGAATTATCTTGAAAGACAACACAAACCTTGTTTGTAACTGAGGTTTTATGAAGATAGAAACTGGTGCCTTACAAGACTAAAGACAAAGCTATTAAACAATCTACCTGGAATGCTCCAGGTAGTTCACAGCCATAAAACACGGTGAGAAATCAACTTCGTGTATTTCTGTTTTCAGGTATCTTTTATTTTGTTAACAAAAATCAAAAAGCAGAACGCAAGCCAACACTGAAAGATACTGTCAAGTCTTCACTTATTGATCACTTGTTTTTCCTCACATAAGTACTCTGATATTTTTCTGGGCCTCATCTCTCCAAAACGCATTGTCAAGTTAGAAGTGAGTACTTACCTTCAGAACTGTTTTTGTATCTTCTCTACTAGAGTGTCTGTCTACTTGAGTCACTCTGTATTCCAACCACTGATGAACCACAGCTTTCTCCTCTGCAGAACTTCCAAGCAGTTGCTCTTTCTTAGCCTGTTTAACCAAGTATGAAGCTATGGTAACTAACCCTGTCAGACCAGGCCCGTTGTTAGTCTGCAGAACAGGAATCTAGAAAAGGAAGAAAAATTGCAACATTATAAAACTCGAACAAAAAAGTAGACTCTTTGTGAGCTTAACTATCATTTCTTTGTAGCGTCTCAGAAGACTCTTTACAACAATCTATCAACTTGTAAGCATTCAAGCTAAAGGTAATAACAACAGGAAACACCTACGCTGTATTTCTACTTTCTGGGGTGGTGTATTTTCAGTTTTTACAGATGACAATCCACAACTCCTTTTGTTCAGTACGCATTCATCACAAAATAATCAAGCTGCACTAATACCAGCATTAACAGTGCCGTTCTGACACTGTCAAAAGACACTAAATGAACCATAATTCATTTTCAGGTTCCAGCCTCTATCTTAAGTTCCCAGTTTCCATCACAACAGCCTGACTTAACAAAATGCTTATACAGACCTAACAAATACCAGAACAAGTTATTAGTTCACCCACATCAGAGAGGACAAGATAACACAAACCTCTAGCTTTAATTGCATATCTCTGAGTGATATTAACACATTAAAGTGATTTTAATTGTCACAGGGGAAAAAAAGCATTAATAGGTCTCTATAATATTAAAGCATAATGTGTCTTCAATAAAAAGGTATATAACTTTAAAAACTTGATATTTTTAATTACAGCAAATTAAAGATACCTAAAAAATGATTATATTTAAGTTGTGAAATGCAATTACATATATTTTAAGAAGAAACAGAAGAGAATTAGTGGCACAGAATTTTTGAAGGTGATGTACTGCAGTTACAAAATCTCTACTAAGAGCATAACAAAACAAGCCCAACTTCGTAACATGGTCCTCATCACTGTTTCACAAGCACTGCTTCAAAGAGAAGCACCAAAATGCATAAATCAGTTAAAACTGAGCACATTACAGGTTTTGAGGGTATACAAAAATGAGTAGTCAGTTTGCCCTCAGAAATTAATTTGGAACATACAATAAATGAAACAAGTATTACCAATCTTTTAGAGCAGGGAAGGAAACTAGATCACTAAGAGCCAAAAGTGAAATGAATGAAATGAAATTTTACTGCAACAGCCTGAAGTTTATTCACTCATTCATGGCATCAAATGATGGAAACATACTGAAAAGCATTATTTGTCACTGTTTGTGAGTCTGCCTGTCTTCAGATTTAATTAATGTCATAAGATGCAAATTTAACATGGAGTACTTATTCTGCAGTTCAACCTGGAGCCCTTGAGTACACTTTTCCTTTTTTCCATTGAACACACAATCAGGAAAGCGATGGAGAGACAAATCTCATTACTCACAACTTCAGACTAATGCCAGTCACGGCACTGAAACATCACTGGAATTGTTAACTAATTAAGGAAGCTAACTACATTTGAAACTAAGGATTGCACATACTGATATTCAACAGGGTAATCATCAACAGTAAATTAAACGAAGAAAAAAAAAAACACATACAAAAGCAGAAGGGAATGGCGCAGTTGCTTTTCTCTGCTGTTCTTCTCAGTGAGGAGTGAGCCGTGTGAAGGCTCCCACACACCTGTCCTCCTACCCCACACGTTATTTCCCTCGTGCCTCCACTGCCTTTCAAACTGCAGGACCTAAGGCTTTCCTGATAGCTTCAAGATGTCAAGACATCGACGTTAAAACGAGCAAAGCTTTAACGTGTAAAAGCTTTTTGCTCCAGATTCGTTTCTAAGATTAAAACCCTCCCCTACTCTCATCACATCAGCACAGATATAACTACACAGACACCAGGAAAGCGCAGGCATAAGGAGGGAGCCGCACGTTTTAAGCCGACAGCCCTCCAACGAGGCACAACGACGGAGAACACTGAGGGAGAAGCCGCCTGGACGTGCGGGCGACAGCGACGTGCCACAGTCAGGGGAAAGAGGAGCAAATGGCAAGGGGAGGGGAGGTAAAAGCGCAGAGGGGGAGGACGCGGGACGGGGGGGAAGCCGCTGCGATGGGGATAGCGGAGGGAAAGAACATCCGCGCGCCGCTGCCCACACCCAGCCCCGTCCCCTCCTGGCTCCCTTCACCTGCCGCTCCCCATGGGCGCCGTACTTGTTCCCGCTCTGCAGGCCCAGCGCCTTCTCCAGCAGGGCCAGCTCCTCCCCGACTGCCCCCAGCCGCGCCGCGGCCGCCATCTTTCCCGGAGAAGCACCTGGGCGAAAAGGACCAGCCGCAGCCGCCACCGCCCAACATCCGCTGATCCTATTGGACAACAAGCCGCCGCACCTCCTCAGCAACCATCGCCGCTATTGGGCTGAAGGACTCAGCCAGCCAATCAGGCGCTCGGCTCAGTCCACGCTTGCGCGGAGCCGATTGCGGTTTGAGACCCCGACCGAAGGGAATGAGCTGCGGCTCGCTAAGTGCGCATGCGCAAGGGGGGCGGTGCGCAGTGCTGGCCGCGCCTCGTTCTGTGGATTGCGCGCGCTTTGTGGGCGGGAGGGGTGCGGTCTTAGTGTGTGACGTCCAGCACTGGGACGGCTGGTGGTGCTCGGGCGTGACGGGGTGGGGGTGTTAAGCAGGAGCCCGGAGTCGGGCTTGGCGTTTGCCTGTCCTGCCACGGGTACACGCTCAGTCGGGCCACGAGGCGCAGCCTCTTCCTTAAGCGAGACCTTGAGGGGTCTGTTGGTGGATCCGTGGATGCTCCTCTGACAGAGGCAAATAAAAGGAGAAAAGCAGGGAGTGCTGATACATTCGTGCGGTGTTCAAGCTGCCATCATCGGCTGGCCAGGCAGCATCTCAGTGTGATGGCAATACCAGCTGTCCTGTTCTCAGTATCGCGTCAGCCCAGTCTGTCCGTGTTGCAGTGGGTTTCTCAGCTGCACGGATCTCTTGGCAAAGCTGCGGTGTGCCGTGTGGTGCAAGCGGCATCTGGGTGACATCATGAGATTAACTCGGCAGAGCATGTCAGGCTCTGTGAAAATCCAAGGCTGATGAGGTCACACAGCCAGCCCCTGGGTGCTTTGGGCCTGTTTTACACTCTAGAACTCGTGAACCTGTTGTCGAGGTGTAGCCAAAGTTACTGCAAAAGCTGACATTTCAGTTACATTCCTAGATATTTTGTGTGAGGTGAATGAAGGGAGACCACTCGGCCACTGTGTATGCTGGTCAAGGGCATCAAAGGAAGAGGAAGGAGAGCTTGTCACCACCTGGCCTGGCTAAACTACGTATCACCGTATTTAAGATTTGATAAAGGTGTGATTTAATCACTTTTCTAGCTGAAGATATTCTGCTGCAGATACCATATCTCTATATCTGATCATAAATGTGAAAAATTAAAACAGTTGTTGATTGACAGACATTTGGCCAGCATACCAAAGTGCAATTCTTGATAGAATACTTACATACCAAGCCAGTGTTTTTACTAAAACCAACGAGCCGATATTGTCCTGTTATTGAGAACTTGAAAACACAGGCTCAGGGCAATCTCTGTGTTAGTCACCTTGAGTAAGAGGGTCCTGGCAAGTGTCTTGGTTCCTCACGGAAATCCTTGCCTTGATACAAGGTGATATTTAGATCTGTACCTTTTGTTGCAGAAAAAGTCCACAAGTGGCCACAGAAGAGCCTTCATCTAAGCAAGGAGCAATTCTGAATCCATGGGTGGATTTTTCTGCTTTTGCAGAATTTTGTTTGATCTTTCATACTGAGTTCTGCCAAGCATTTCAAGATTAAAAAGAAAGTTGCTCAGCCTTTGAAAATGGCATTGCTTTTTGCTGTGTTTCTTCATCTTGTTTCCTGCAACAGTATTTTGCAGTGCCAGAGTTCCAGCTGTGTTGCAGTGGGAAGTCAGTAAATGATCAAAAATTATATGGCATACCTTAATTTTAGTGGTAACTTGATCCAGACATTTTATCAGTTTTTTATAAAGCTAGTTGGTTGGCTGAGACTCCTGAAATCCACAAAGAAGAAAAGATTTCATTTTCCAAGAGTTGGAAATTAACCACCAGTCTTTGTGTATATACGTTTACCATCTACTTGGCATACTTATAATTTTTAAATCATTATAACATAAAAGTTAAGGTAATACATCAGTGTGAAATATTGTATCAGTGGGTTGAAACATCTATGAGCAATAAAAAGAAGGTTTCGATTTCAGTCAGATCGAAAGGTGAAGCTATTTTTTCAGCTTTCACACCACTTCCAAGTTTTAATGTCCTTGGAAAGGGAGACTTACTAAATTAGGTGGAGGAGAAGAACTGCTTATGGTTTCGTAGCATTTTTCCCTTGATAATACCGTTTAGCAGGTCTGTGTTCCTTTTTCTCTACAATTCTCTCCTTGCTCCATTAGGTGGAGCTTTATGATTAAGACTGGGTTCTGAGTGCAAAATAATTCACCACGGAAAGGCTGGGGGAGGAGGCGAATGAAGTGTACTTTGCTTAGAGGTATCAGTGTCCTGTATGAGGGCTTGATACACAAAAATCTGAATCAAAACCTTTGCTCACAAAATAACTTGGAAGATCGATTCTGTCAAATGGAACGCTGTTCTAATCTACTGTTATCATAGTGGAGTCCTAAATCTAAAGTACCTTAGGTTATAAATTAAATGTCAAGTATAATTAATTTGGCACTTGAAACATGAAGTGGATGACTGTCCTTTAGAGAAAGCCTGACAGCTTTATGTATGTCACATTGGTATCTGTTAAAATGAGCCTTACATGCCAGATGATCCTTGTGTGAATCATATTGCTGTTGGCTGTACCAGAATTTTGTCAGTGTAATAAGTCTCAGAATAGTGTTCCCCCTAATTGTCTTAAGCTTTTGCAAGATAATATAAATCAAGTGTCATCTGCCTCTTCTGTGCAAAATAATGGTTTTATCATACATGAAATAAGCAGTTTATTCCTTATTTATTACCAGAGAAGACACTTTTCAATATTTCCATATAAATCTATTTTTATACAAACAGAGAATGTTTTCTGCCCGCTGCCTCAGACCCACTGCAGTTACAACCTGAATACGTGCCTCCTGCCTGCTTAAATTTGGCGGCCGTGGCAGTAGTCCCACAGTCCCTTTCAACATGCAGATCCCAGCAATGGCTACATGCTCCACTCTTTCCCCTGCCCCTGCCCCTTGCACATCCTTCTCTCCCTGCCTCCAACCAGAAGCGAGGACTTCTTTCCTCACTTCTTGCATCTTCTGTCCCTGCTTTGCACAATGAACCACACAATGAATCTGAACGCCTATTTATTCACAGGTACCCCTGGGGAAGTGGAGTGGGCAGATTTGCCTTATGGACAATTATCCACAATTGTTGAAATAAAAATATTGATAAACCACGTTATTCCCCACTTAGTATGACCAGTTGGGCCTTCCTAATCCAAACCTCATAAAAACTCCCTAAACAAAGATTTTATAGCAGAGTGCTGCAGTGAAGTTTCATTGCTGTACTTTCACAATTAATTTTTAAGTACGCACGGGCTGAGTGTTTGTGACTGGTACCCTTTATACTGTCGGATCTACAGTCTGTGCAGGCTCTATTCCTTCAGATGGAGTGCAGAGTAGGGGCTGAGAACTCTGCTGCTTTTCCACAAGTGGAAGTGAAGGGAATGTGTGCAGCTCCACACCTGTTCCTGTTCCCCGCGGCAGCCATATGAAGCCAAATGAAAATAGATATTTGTAAAGTATGCTTGGAGAACCAAATACATGTAAAGAATAGTTCATGCAACGGCTACCTCTCCTTTTTTTTCTTTTGCACAACCCTGTGCTGTACAACAGACACGTGAGCCTCAGGTCTATGTTAAAATTTATCCGTTGTTGTGTGTTCCAGGGAGAAAAAAAAAAGTAATATTTAAAACCTGAAAAGCACAATAATTTTGTCTTTCTGCCTCATTTCTACTAGGTTACACTGACACAGGGGCTTCTAGTCCAAAGCGTTTTTGCAGGCAGTGACTCGGAGCTGTGTCTGTTCCAGCAGCCAGCAGTTTGATTTCGGCCCAAGTGCATAATGGGAGCAGGGAAGGGAAAGTTGCCATGATATTGCTGCTGTGAGAGTGCAGCGCCAGAAGTAGGGCAAGGGAGATTTGTCATACTCCTGAGAGGGAGGACTGATCAGATGCGCATGTATTTCTGAATTTAGTGAAAAATGTGTATGTTTACATTCATTGAAGTGACAGCAAGATCCATCATCAGCCATCACAAAATTGGCTTAATTAATTTTGTCTTCTTTCCAGTGAAAGATGACTTGTTTGTGCCCAGCCAGTGCAGGGCACTGCAGGGTTTGAAGAGCACTGTCTTAGTTGCAGGGCAGTGCCAGATCCAGAGACTGCACAGCTGCATCGCTGCAGTACTGCATAAAAGCTAATTAGCCCAGGTAGGAGACAATTAGCTCCATGAGCCTGTTTTTATTGTGTTCCCAGAGCTGACTCAGTCATTCACAGCTCAGGGACCTCTGTCCTTTGTCTGCTATAGACATGTCTCTGAGTGGATCTCAGAAGCATTGTGTCTTGGCTTCGAGGCTAACCAACTGTTGAACATGGGTGCGAGTTCGGGTTTGAGCTCAGTCCCAGTTTCTTAAGTCAAATCTTTATTACCCTTCTAAATTAAAAGATTTCGTTAAAGAAAAGCAGTCTTGAAATCGGTGGTTGTACCAAAGTAGAGGATTATGGAAAAACAGCTGACTGCTTGGCACAACATTGTGCAAACTGATGTCTGATACACAGATGTGTGAACACTGGGGCTCTGTGTGGCAGAGGAACACTGTTTTGTTCAGTGTCTGTGCATATCATGTTTGAGCAGTTCTGTTCCAGGTAGACCACGAAACAGAGGTAACTCTTGGTAAAAGCAGTATACGTGGAACACAAGTTTTCTGCAGCTTGTCTTGTGTAAACGGGGTACAATTGGCTGTGGAAAATGTTGACTGCTTCTTTTGCAGCTAGAGGAAGTAGGCTGGGTTTTGTCGTGTTTTTGAAAGCAGTGCCATCACTGCAATGGAATGGCTGCTGGGCTACTTCTAGGGTATTGCCAAAAAGCAGAACCTTGCAATGAAAATGCAAAGCTGTTTTCAGCATGGGCTTTCAGTAACGTGCCACGTTCGCTCAGATTAATTCTGTTCTTTGTTCCCCTGCTGGAAGTATACTCTGAACATACACTAGATGGCAGGCGGGTCAGGTGTCTGAATCCAAGCTTTGCCAATTCATCCCACAACCTTCCCTCCTACTTCCAAAAGATCGATGGGGCTTCCTTGGGCCCATCTGAAAGCACCTTTGGATCACTGTACTGGATGTGAACGTGCAGTCAGCAGGCTGGGAGCTGATCTAGCCCTCTGTCCACAAGATGCTAGGCCATGTTGTTTCCGACAGATTTGCTTTTGCCTTTTAGCCGACAAGGAGAAAATGCCCGATCAGTAACAGCTCGATCAGTAGCAGCTGTTGTTGAGAATAAGGCTTGTGCTAGAGAAGCTGATGTGTTAAAGAAGTGCTGTCAGCACCTGAGGCAGGCTCTGATGGCTTGTCTTCAGCAGTAGACTCCTGTATTTGCCCTGCAGGAAATGATGGCAGCTTGTCGCAAAATTTTTGTAGCAGAACATCTTTCCGATGCTCCGTGATCGCCCCAGGATGAAAGATGCCCTCGACGTTGCCCTTAACGTGGAGATCTAGTTGCGATGCCAGCATGCACAGCCTTGAATACATCAGTGCTCACTGTAGGATCCTTTGGGAGCTCTAGAGACACAAGGTCAGCTTCAGCCCTCACATAAACTGGTGCGATGCCCGCTTGACCCAAAGCTCTGTCAGTGTAAGACAGAGCTGTCAGCTTTCACCTCTCTAGATGTCCTTGAGGAAAGGATGGATTTGAAAGATGTCACATCACTATCAGATTATGCTAATGTCATAGGTGAGTCTCACAAGGCTCTATGAGTAAACCACATTACAAAAAAAAAAAAAAAAAATGTTTTTACAATTTATTTTACAATTATTTTTTTTACAATTTATATTATTGATGTTTCTAAGAGTACTACAACTGGTGATCAGTGTTTTTTTTTGGTTTTTTTTTTTTTTCTGTCTTTTTTTTCCCCTTAAAAAGTTTCCTTAAGGTTGAGTTGCCATTATCAATGGCAAGATTTTAATTATCAATGGATCTTCAGTATACGTTTACAGTAAGACACATTCTCATGTAGTTATCAGCAAAAATAAAACAAGAATGTACTGAGAATGTTAGGGAGTTTGCTTTATCTGTCAATGGTTCTTGTTGCCAGCTCATCTAAATCTACTTGGCCCATCTAGACTAAATAAGTGGTGATTAGCTGTTGTGAAGGATTCTTCTTATTATGTTTTCTTCTATCCCAAATGGAAAGGACTCATGGTACTCAGTACTGCATGCTGCAGAGTTCACATAGCGTACTAGTTAAGTCAGTAATGAGAAGAAAGAAAAATGTGCTTTTGGTTGTTGCTAATCTAACCGTAACCATCTGAGACTTCTGGACTCTGTACATTTTCTCTAATAAGACAGAAGTGATCAAATATTATACACATGCAAATTTGTCTGTTAATATTTTTGAGTCAGTCAGAAGCAACCCAGTAAAACTGGGAAATGCTGCTGAACATAAAAATGAGAACAAGTAATACAAGCTTGACAAAGTAAATAGACAGGTGTGTCTATATCGACATGAATGGTGAGAGCTGAA
The DNA here is from genome assembly GCA_013399175.1 of Odontophorus gujanensis. Lineage (NCBI taxonomy): Eukaryota > Metazoa > Chordata > Aves > Galliformes > Odontophoridae > Odontophorus > Odontophorus gujanensis. The sequence continues at coordinate 129,514 of VXAB01009947.1, read as the reverse complement.
GAAATAAAAAGTGCACAAGGTCCTTCGATGAGAGGCAGCCATCAAGAAAAGCTTACACAACCATGGCTCTTGCAGACTCTGTGAGAGACATTGCATGGAGCAAATATCAAGGCAAAACCAGATGAGTGAAAATACAGAGCAAATGGTTCATCATAGTTTGAGCCTTCTTTTGTTACTCAAGTCATCAGCAGATTTATCTGCAGCAAAGCCCAATGAGGCCAGTATTGCTAGTGAAAATGTTCCTTCATTTTTATTTGCTTCTCTTTACTCAGTCTCTTTCACCTGCAGACAAAAATCTAGAAAGTAAGCAAACACATTCAGAATATGAAGCTGTGATTAAAGTAGTACACTGTATAACTCTTTAATGCTTTCTTTTCTCTTTCTTTTTTTTCTTTTTTATTTTTTTCCCATTAAAGTAACTTTCTTAAAGCTAAAATATGTTTGGAATGGATGTTATAGTCCTATGCAGCTTCCAGCTCTGCCTTTGCGAGAAGAAATTTACATTTAGCTTCTGGCAAGTGTGCATGTTTGACATTAGCACAAATCTGTGTTAGCATGGAGATGTCACGTGATGCTCTGCTACAAAGACGCATGGTGCTTTATTCAGGACTGCAGAAAGAATTACACACCAAGCTTATGAGTTCAAGAACTTCAAGTCGTGTTGCACCGTAACTCGAGCTTAATAACTGATCCACTGGAAGAAAACAGAGACACAAACAGAAAATTATCCTGTCCTCCAGCACCTCTGCAAAATCAAACAGTTCCACCTTTTACTATTTTTTTAAGAGATGCTTAGTTTTCATAACAAACTTTCTTCTTCTGCCCCATTGCTCCCTGCGGTGACCTTGCCTCCTGTCTCCTTCCAGAACGTGTCAAAACCATTCCTGGCAGTGCAGCCTTTCTTTATATCAATTATTTATTGGCTGTTGTGATTTTGAAAGCATTTCGAGGAGGTGAGGATTGAAGCTTATGTGACGATGAGTATTTGAATTGGTTGCAGCAAGGAAGTGTAATGTGTAAGGAGGTGGTTATGATTACAAGCTTCTGGGTGTTGTTCAACATGTCAACGACATTGTGAAAAATCTGGTTTGGAATTATTTGAACACACAATCGTAATTGGGTTTGATTCCACAGGAGTTCCTGTAGGTTCAGACAACAGTTTATAACATGTAGACAGAGGTCAAAGTGGTTTAAAATTCAGACTGATTTTCTGTCTCCTTTATTTTATTTATTTATTTATTTATTTTGGTTTGGGAAAAATGAATAGACCCTCAAAACACTTTCATTTAAGGCTACTTCCTGCCAGCAAGGGAAATTTAATCCACTCAAGCCACCAAATCTTTGAGTACATTTATTCATTAAAGTAATCAATCAGTGGGAGTAGGTTTTTCTTTTTATATATTAAATGGCAAAAATGATGAGTTCATAAAAATGTCAAGAAATTTTCGTCTCTGCTATCTCTTTTCTTAGGTCTGCTGTCTTCAAATGTATTATCCCATTTGAAGGAATCTTATTCTGTCTTTCTTGTAGAAAGCTGAGTATTGAGCATTACGCAGAGATTAAAATTGAGTAGAAACTGTAGAAAATGTCAAACATAGCAGAAATCATGACACCTGCTCTTTTGACTAGTCAGAAACGCATCAACAGTTGTTAATTTTTGTAGCTAGTTCTCTGGCAGCGTTACATTAATGCATCAGTCACTGCAACTTTTTGTTTACATTTTCACTAGCACCTACAAGTTTGTCAAGATAGATTGTCTCTTTCCCTTATGCAGTTGGCTTCTTTTATTTTGACAAATGAATCCTTGCCAAGAGGTTATATATGTGCTTTACACATCATCATTCGGAAGCAGGAGACAACGTTGCGATTATCATTTTTCTCTACTATTTATAATGCAGGCCATTTCTTTGAGGTCTTTTAGAGGAAAAGACTTGGTAAAGAAAAACATTAACTGTCCATTTGCCACGGTAAATAAAATTACATGTGTTGTTTGTCTGACATACTCTAAACCTAGAACATATGCTCCTTTCAGTTTGGGAAAGATGAAATTCTTCCCAGGTTCTCCTTTGAGCTCATGTTCATTTAAGAGACTGGGAATATAAATGGACCAACCGTGCTTCATGAAATTCAGTGTCTTACAACTGCAGGCAGTGCTGGAATAGAGGATAATCAAAACTTCCTAGGACCTTCAAAAGGCATAACAATTGTTACAAAGGTTCTAACCTTCATCAGTGGTGTTTCAGGTAAGGAAGAGATGAAATAAAGGGTATTGTCAATGCTTTGGATGAAGTGTGGATTTCTTAGGTGACTTTTCCAGATCATCCCAGGAAGCCGTCCATGCCCCAAACTCCAGAAGAGAAATAAGATTCCCAACTAATTCCCTAAAGTAAATTTCCTTCTTGAAATGCGTTGTTATCAAACCATCTGTTTGTTACCATCAAGTGTGGTGGCAGGTTTAACTCAGAGAGTGTGAAGAAGGCACCCTAAAAGAACAGCTGAGCTTCCTCACTAATGCTGGGAACATCAGTCTGCCCCAACACCGTAGCACCATCTGTGGCCAGTCTTCAGAGAAAATTGATTGACAGCAGCTCTGAAGTATGGACTAATTAAATATATCATAAGTAGGTTGCAGTGAGTACAAATCAGCTTGACCCAAAAAATTTTGGTTCCCAGATGTCAGCAAGACTTTCAGTTTAGCTTTTCAGTGTGGCCGGGGCTCAGAGTTAGGCTCTGTGAATAGCAGCACACCTGCAGGTTGGCAGCCCTTACAGAACTAAAGCTGACCAGAAAATCTCTTGAAGTGAGCAGTTTCAAAAGGACAGCCAAAGGCCTGATTGTGTGGGAAATGCAGCATATGGTGAGGTAAGATGAAAACTGATGGTACAGGAGCTGTCTGCACTTGTTCTTCATGGGGACGGTGGTGAGCTTTCAGGGCTTTCTCAGATGGTCACTGCCAGTGCTCACTGATGTGGGTTAAGGCATCACTGTCCATGGATATCTGCCTCACCCTTTTGCAGGAGATTATCACCCCTGTCCCAGTGTTGACAAGTAAGAGCACACACCTCCATCATCTTTCACAGCCTGGTGTGTTCACTCAATTTATTAAATGTCTGATTCGTGTTAATGAGCTGAGCTGCTATCGATGAGGGCTGATGAAACGAACCCTGGAATTCTGGTTTGCTGCCCCATCTAAAGGACAGAAAACTGCTGCCAAGACAGAAAGGTGTCATTATTGGGATAACTCTTCAAAATGAGCCAAAGAATTCTGAACATCTCTTTGAGACTGGAGAGGAATAAATATGAAAAGCACCCACACAGTGAAACAGGGCAGAATATCTAGAGGTTTGCATATTTGCAGTGTATATTTGCAGTTTACGTATCAGTGTCTGTACAGTCTTGTGCTAACTTCTTTGGTATTTTGGCAGACAAAACTGCAAGTTTCAGTTATTCAAAAATGCAATGAAACTGTTCCATTTGGAAATAGTATTGCTGTGCTGCTTAATCAGAACACAACTGTTCTCACACTCCGGGTGACATTAAGAAGAGCAGAACTTAGTCTGAATATGAGTGCACTGTTACAATGCAGCTATGTTTGACTTATGTCCCAAAATGGGATCACAAAGCCCCTTTTGATCCTACTGAGTATTTCCTTCAATGCCCCTATGGTTTATTTTATTTTATTTTATTTTTTTTTTTTTATTTTTTATTTGAGATTTTAATGTGGGTCTACCAGTTTCAATGCTTATCCTTTGAGGCCTTAGCGTGGTGCTGCATCATCCTTAGGTAAAGAGAACAAAAAGACTGAGACAATCTCCAAGACTCTATGCAACTTGGAGACTGTGTTTTCAGTGCATAATACGCTGAACGCCTAACAGAAAGCTATCAGAATATGTTTGATTCCTTTGCATTATCAAAGGAACTCAGGTAGCTTAAGAGTAACTAAAACACAGTTGAGTTTCAAGCTACTATAGGTCAGTCTTATAGTCTTATCATTATAGCTCACAGGCTTAAAATGATTGATCTTTAATTCTCATTAGGAATCTCTCCAGGAGAAGGATAAACAACACTAATGTGAATACTATTTCATACTTGCAAACTAAGCTTGCCTTCTGATGATCAGCAAAACCAGTTTTAGAGTATCCATAGACAAGTCTGCTATTTATCTGTCTGTTAGATGTTCATCTCTGTTCTGTGTATCCAGGTCTTGGACTGTGAATAAATGAATATACCTAACAGCAGGACCAATTCATGAGGATGAATTCAAGGTAACATACTACACAACAAATGCTGAGACTTTCTGCCAGAGGAACCATGCCACTACTGAAACCTTTGTGACAATTTCATCTGCACTTTGTTAGGCCTAGTGAATGAAGGTGGAAAATTTCCAGAACGCCAGGCATCTTTTTCAGCCAGTTTCCTTGTGTCAAAAAAATGCCTTTTCCTAATATAAATTGTTCTATGGACATCACGAATTCCCACCTTTAAGTTGAGTCAGACAGTTCAATATTAACATAAATGAGGAGAAACCTAAAGGCTTGCAGCCTCCCTCAGGTTCTTTCAAGTGCCACTGCTGGTACTGAAGAGCAGCTGTTTGCCATCCAGCACATACACTTTCCTGTAGTGAAGACATCCACCTCTGCTGGTCCTGGCAGTATTGTTTTACATCCTCCACTGACACTGGTGCCAAATGCTCTATTCCAATACATCAGACTGATGTTTGTTTGATGTGCAAAAATATGAAAAGGTCCTTAGGGGAAAAGGAACTCAGGATCTTCAGAATGTTTTGTCTATTTCTATTCCACAGCTTGCCTTGCTTCTGTATCTTACAACATCTGGACTCTGTATGGTCAACACAGTGCATGCTGGTTCAGTCTTGGGCTTTTTTGCCCTGGAGCAACAGCAAGTGCGGCTGGTCAAAGAGTCTTATTTTGCAGGTTTACCAAAGGGAGATTATAAGTGGAAAACACATGGAAGAAAATCACTAGTGCTGCAGGAAAACATTCCTTTCCTATTATAATATTTGGAGTTTTCCACTGACTTAAAATTACCATATCAACTGGAAATACTTAGTGATTGCACAGAATCCCACAGAACAAGAAATCCTAAGAAAATACACTGCTACAGGCACAGACTTCCACCCTACACCAGAAGAGTTTTGACACTCATTGTTCAAACGGGAACTCCTTGGAGCATGATACAAGGCCTTCTGAAATCCTTGATTCTTCTTCTCTTCTTCATCTCTTCTAGTTCTGGTTCATACAAATAACAAACCACACTAAAAAAAAAAAAGAAGAAATGCTTAGAGCTGTCTGAGGAAACATGGGACAGGTCCTCAGGTAATTAAATTATCACAGTCTTCAATAATACTTATTGTAGTCACTGAAGTTATGCCAGTTTTTCCTAGCTGAGGCTTAGTTAGGCTTTCAGTGTTTGAACACGTTGTTGTTCCACAGTCTGCTGCTTCACTGTACATCTGGGTGGGATAGAAATCAGATTCCAAATACAGTCCTTATGTTACTTCAGGAGTGCTATGGATGGCTATGTGGCATTTTGTACATAAAATAGAAGCAAATTAGGGAATTTAACTCATTTTTCATCACTTAATTTTACAGAGGTGCAGCTGCAGTGGGGGACTCCTTGTACTAGCTATACTACACAGCTGAGGAGAGGATCTAGTCCCTCGAAGGGCTTGCAGCTATGGCTGATCTGTCCCTGAGGCTAGACTGGATACACACTGGCTTTCACCCACCTACTTTACCTCACTCAGATACATCTTGCCATCAGCCAGAGCCCCCAGGTCCTTTTCCACAGAACTGCTTTCCAGCCTCTTGCCTCTCGGTCTGTATATATTGCTAGGATGGTCCCATCCCGTATTTATCCTGTATGAACAAATTCTTGCTGCCTTTGTGTGCTAAAAATCACGAAGGCATTCTGAAACTAACAAAATGGAAGCAGCCATGAAATGGGGACATACGATATGAAGCGTGTGAGCGGTAAAGCTCCATTTCCAGGGGCTACCTTGTGCAGAGGTTCTACTTTCTGCAGCGCGTGGAACCAACAATACCAGTGCCTTGGCAGAGGGGACAGGGGAATCTCATCACTGACAGGCAACAAGCTTTCACCATGAAACTTGATGCCTGATTAGTCATTTGTTTTATTAATATTTTGAATGGCTGTTAAAAATAAAATAATTTCCTCCTAAGACTAATGGCATTTTATTTACTACTGCACTACTTGGTACATTCTTCCTAGGCCTTTTCCAACCTGAATCTGAACTCAGATCTTTACTTCCCCTCCTGAGGATGAAGAACTACAAAGTGACAAGCCCAGCTGAAGGGGCCTGAGTCAGTAATTCCTCCAGGGATTAAGGGGACATAATATTTATAGGCAATCTAATGTTTTAGGGTACTTTGAGTTTAAAATCTAGCAATTAGTTATTAATATAAAGAGCAGTAAACACTTAAGTTACTGAAAGGTCAGGTTTACATAATACATGCTGACCACTAGCCATGCAATGAAAGAAGCCACACATTTAATTTTACTTTGAGCTTTCTGCCTTTGATGAATTTAAGATTATTGTTGTATTAAAACCATTTTTATGTCCTCTGTGGGAGTTATTGCACTCAGCACTTGCAGGTTTGGGTCTGAAGTAATGATGGGAGCAGTAACGTGACCACTCTTGAAACATACTGCCTCACATCTAAGGAGGATCAGAAAGACAATCCTTAGCCCTGAGCATTATATACAAATGAAATAGGGGTTATCTGGGGGCAGCATAATTCATTAAATGTTCCTTCTAAATGTAAAACACCAAATTCCCTTGGTACGGTCTGCCTTTCGATCTGCAGTCTAGTTGTGACATAAAAATGGTATTACAATAAGTAAACTTAAATTCAGAAAAGCTAGGACACAGCTAACGCTCATTTTATTGTTGCAACTTGTAATGAATAAACATGATAGATACCATGGTCCTTTGAAAAGGCACTAAGAAATATCTGATACCTGATTTTAGTAGATGGGTCTAGATTGTCAGCTGGTGTCAATAAGAAGATTTACATTAACTGTAATGCAGTTACCCTGTAGCTCTGTCGGCTGAGAATCTAATTCAGGAGCTGTGACAATAAGTTGGAAATGCATCTACGTATATTTTCACCTTCCTCTTCTACATCCTTCTCTTTTATTTCAGATAAATGTCGAGAGAGTATCAAACCAATATCATGAGCATATTTTTATGAAGATGATAAAATTACATTGTCTGAAAAACAGTTTATTTGAGGCGATCAAAACGTGCAAAGTTCAAAAAGCCCTCTTGTGACTATAACTGTACTGCCAGCTTTGTACACACCCCTGAATGTAGAATCTTCATGTCTTTGCTGCATTTATCCTTTCATTTAAGTTTCTTACAAAACACACAGTGATTATTTGTCCAGTTTTGCCAAACAGGACACAAGGCTGTGATTTTTTAAGGCTGCATGAGATGTACATCAGAAAAAGGTGAGTCTTTCTCATGGTGACCTAACTCCACAGACCCCGGCCCACTTTTACTGCCTAGTTCACCTTCTGTCATTTAATTATTACAAGCCCTATTGATAATCTTTGGAAACTTAGTTACTTGAACGCCAGCTTAACCAGCAGAGAATAGCTGGACCTTCTGCCTCATGAGAGACAAATGAAAGGTTCTCTATAGAGGCAATGGTTATTGATTTAAAAAGTACTGTTACCATGCCATGAAAGAGGCCATTCCATTGTGATTTAAAGATGCTCCCTCCCTCTCTGCTGGCACTTCTCTGTTCATATGTCATGTGAAGCAGAGGGACCAAGATTGCTGGTACGAACAAAGCCTGTGTCCACTGCTGAGCTCAGTGGAGTTTCAGTTTTGCTGAATAATGCTCTTTTCTCCATATAGATTGCCAGTAAAATGTGAAGGAAAATTGGACAAGTTAATGTTAAGGTCCTGCAGAAAAGCTTTGTAGGAAGCCACCCAAGTGAGAATATGAAAATAATTGCGTAGAGAAGAAAGGAAAATCCTTAAAGATAAAGTTTATTTTCTATGGTTGAGTTTTTAAATTTAAGTGCCAACTCATGTGTTTGAAAAATGCACTATCTACCTGTTCAGCTTCTCCCAGGGTTGGTCCATCCTGCTTCAGTTCCACTGAACTAAACAGCTTTACTTCTTTATCTGCTAAATATCACCCAGAGGTTTTGAAACAATAATGGAAATACACTTGTAGGATTCTCCACAACTCAGGTTACATTTTAACTAAAGGTATTGCTTACATCCTTTAGGACTGAGAAAATAAAACATTGTTACAACTGCTTTCTAGAAAAATTTGGTCCCTTTTCAACCTCCCTTTGACTGTGTAGCACAGTAAAGAAGCCAACAGGAGAAGCAGTTGTCTGGCCCCTTACTAGCATTTTATTATTTCTTTCTGAACAATTCCCTTTTTCTATTCAAACTCTATGAAGGTTTACCTTAAAAATATACAGTTATATCAAGTTTAGCAAGTTACATGATTTATAAAACCAGAGTCACTATTTCTTGCTGTCAATTGTATGCCATCAGTTATTGTAAGCACCTATCACTCATAATATATAGAATTATTGCAGTCTAGAGATGTTCTTTTAGAAGACTTTCGCACATACACGTATTGAGGTACAGTACCCAAGAGCAGCTTTTCAGCTGGCCACTGAAAGAAACATTTCAGGCCACGTCCTGGGTGATAGAAATCATTGTAGCTCTTTGCTTTTCTGATTTACACCAGCTCTGAGAATCTGGCCTATTATCAGTGACCTTATACCCAACCATTTTTGGCAGTTTTGCTCTGAACAGCGCAGCAATGCTGATACATTGCCCCAGAAAAATACAGAATGTTATACACCATCTCACATCAGGTATTCTGTACCTCACATTGGTGGAACAAAGCATGTTATTTCCACTTAGTGGAAGAAACCAACATTGTTATTTCCACTGCTCTAGTGTCAGGACTTTTTATTTCCACTGCAGTGGTTGTTCAGGCTCTCATAACCAATAAGCCAACATCCACCCTGCCGAAAAAACCCAACAAAACAGCAACCCAACAAAAAAAAAACTTGGTTAGTCTGAAACACATTAGAGCACACAAAAGAAAACTGACTCCAGGCTGCAGACAGAATGGAAATGTCTGTTCTCCTGATAACAGTGAGTGGGATTTGACTAAAAAGTATTTTTCTGACACACATCAGCAACCTTTGGATTCTTTTCAGTTCTTCAGATGATGCAAATGGGAAAAGAAAAAAACAGAACCACAACAAAAACCCACAACAAAACAGCAATCAGGAGGGCGTATACTGATTCCACACGAGCTTCAAAGAGAGGAACGGGAACGGAAACACGTACTGCTTGCTTACAGTTGTTTAAAACAAATACCACTCGGGTTTAAAGCTTCTAGATACAAGTTGTCAGATATGTTTATGCCACAATGGGGAGTAAGAAGTCTTGCTTTTATTGCTAACCAGTGGAAAAAAAACGGCCTGTTGCCTAAAATTCACTCACTCATTCTTATATGGGTTTATTAGCACCCTTAAAGTGAGGGAAAATTCAAAAGGAAAATGCCAGGAGATTATTTTCTTGTGGAAAATATGATTCTGTTATTTGTGAAGATAAGAATTCTCTCTGTGTGATAAATTAGTGCAAAAAATGTGCAGAAATATGGAAGTGAGCTTATCCACAGACTTCATCACTTTTACCATGGAATGTGTTTGTAAATGCTCTTTACAACACTTTTTTTTTTCTTTTTTTCATGAGGCTTTACATACTCCAGACTGATCTGAGAATCCACAGTGTAAGAAAACGATATGGAAAAATGCGTTGTGTAGCAGATTTTATAAAATGAAGCATGTGATTTTCAGTAAAATCCTCTATGAAATAAATTCAAGTCAACACAACCATGAAGTTTGAGGGTGATATGAGCATAAGGTGTGTGCAGCTTGTATTACTGAGTGTTGATGGTGCTACTTCAGAACGTCTCCTACAAGTGCCTGCAATAAAACCTAATAACCCAGAGTGAACTCCTCTAACCAGTACCAGCTCATATCTGCCCAGGTGCATCATACATCCTCACCCAGTCAGAGAGAGAACCACCCTGAACCCTTTTTCTCAGGGAAGACAAGAATGTCAAATTGGAAAAATCTCTGCAGAGTTTGGGTCACTCTGGGTTTCTAACTGAGCAAAGGACTATGGGGAAACAGTACTGCAACTCAGCAGAGCAGGAAAACGCTGAGTATCCTTAGGCTGGAAGTGGGGAATACTCACCTCAATGCCTTTAGCTGAACCCCGCGTGCAAGGGGTGCAAGAGCAGCGAGCCATCCAACTGTGCAAGCAGGAGATCAGAGGAAGCAGAGCAAGCACTCTTTTGCACCTGGAAAAGCTGTCAGATCCGCAACAAGGCAGGGCTGGCCGGCGGAGGTCACTGTGGCTCCACACCGCCTGTCCTTGGGCTGCTTTGAGGAAGAGCTCTGCTGCTGCTGGAAGAAAGGAAATAGCAACATTTTATTATTATTATTTTCTCCCTCCCCCAGCACGTATAGTTTATAAAAATGGAGACTAACTGATGGCTGTAATTTTGATGGAGATTTACCTGTAGGCAAGATGGCAATCAAACCCACACTATTAACAGAAGGCTGATTGAGTTAATGAATATAATTGTCAACTCTACAAACTGATTCAGTCTGTCTAATAATCTATCAGTTTGTCTTTTCTCTTGCAGTTTGTTCCCATTTGTGTCTTGCTGTACGGTAACTGCAGGTGAATAGTTAAAATCCCTATAAATATAAAATTGTTTGAGGGAGGACTGATGGATGCGTGGGAAAAAGAAAAGGAGATCTGCTATGCAGTGTAGTATGATTTATCACTGTTCAATTAAAAGGGGTAAATTTGGGCTAGGCAGCTGAACTAGTAGGTAACGTTATCCTTTGTGTTTATCATAGGGTCATGGAGCTAATTCAGGTCTTTCACTCTCTGGAGTAAGTCATGATTCAATGATTCATCCTGAAATGATTTACAGTTTGATGGATGAGTTAGCATACAGAAAGCACTCATAAAATTACTGGAGACTGATGCTGCAAAATAACGTTAATATCTTTTAGAGAGAGAAGGAGTTGGGAGGGCAGGCTGGGGAACACCTCCTGGGGTCAGGGCTTTGGGACACAGCTGGCTTGGTAAGCCTGCAGCAACACTGCAAAGCCCACCTCCTGGTCTGCATGCTGCCTGCCTAACAGGTCAGCCTGAGGGTCTGCACAGAAAGGCTTTTCATCCTCCCCATGGGTCAGGCTCAGGTTTCAGAGAGAAGGGCGTGAGAAGATGAGGGATTACACTGAGAATTCAGAACGGCCTCAGGCCAGGGTCAAACCAAATCCAGAAGTGCCCTATCCAGATCACACAACCCTTCTAGGAGCAGTTAGTAAAAGTGACCTTGACAGGTGTATCAGAAAAAGCTTAGATACGTGGAAGTTTTGAAAGAGGCATTCACATTCCTCTTTCTCTGTGAGAGCTTGACTCCAGTGCTCAAAGCTGCCATTGCTACAGGGTGAGGGAAAGCAAACAGCAAGAGTAACCTGCATCTTCCCTGGGGTCAGACAGAAAAGCACAAGAAATAGCTGCCAGTAATGTAAAGAAGCATTGCAACGTGAGATAGTAAGACATACACAGTTAACATGGGAAAAATCTGTTTTTGCTAGGAAACCACTTGTAAATGGTACCAGCAAATCTGAAAGAAAGGAGTGTGATCTCATGGCAAATAAGGTTAGAATTATACAGCAAGAGCATGTAACTTTAGCTCTTTTTCGTGCAAAGCAGCAGATCTCCCTCAACTGCTCCTCAACTAAATCATAGAAACACAGAATCATTGAGGTTGGAAAAAGTCCTCCAAGATCATCCAGTGCAACTGTCCATCTACCACCAATATTTCCCACTAAACCATGTCCCTCAGTACAACATCTAAATATTTCTAGAACATCTCCAAGGACAGTGACTCCACCACCATCTCCTTGGCAGCTAGTTCCAGTACCTCACTACCCTCTTGGAGAAGTGTTTCCTAATGTCCAACTTGAATCTCCCCTGGTACAACTTGTGGCCGTTCTGTCCAGTCCTGTTGATAGTTACATGGGAGAAGAGGCTGACTCCCACTTCACCACAGCCTCCTTTCAGGAAGTTGTACAGAGTGATAAGGTCTCTCCTGAGCCTCCTCATCTCCAGACTGAACAATCCCTGCTCCCTCAGCCGCTCCTCATAAGACTTGTGCTCCAGGCCCCTCACCAGCTTCATTGTCCTTCTCTGGACATGCTCCAGAACCTCCATGTCGTTCTTGCAGTGGGGGGCACAAAACTCAGCACAGTACCCAAAGTGTGGCCTCACCAGGGCTGAGCACAGAGGGACGATCACTTCCCTGCTTCTGCTGCCAACACTATTTCTTATACAAACCGGGAGGCCATTGGCCTTCTTGTCCACGTGGACACACCATTGGCTCACGTTCAGCCAAGTGTTGACCAGTATCCCCAGGTCCTTTCCCTCTACACAATCTTCCAATCACTCTGCCTCAGGACCGTAGCACTGCCTGGGGTTTTTGTGGTTGAAGTATAGAACCTGGGATTTATTCTTGTTGAACCTCATCCCATTTGCCTCATTCTGAACAAAAGATCAGGTGGAGTTACCTGAGGAATTAGATTCATGCATGAAGTATTTTGTCTGTCTGCAAGTGACTCATTTAAGCCACTAAAGGAAAAAGACAAAGATGTGTATGGATCTGATATATCAACATCTCAGCAGAATCACAGAATCACAGAATTGTAGAGGTTGGAAGGGACCTCCAGAGATCATCGAGTCCAACCCCCCTGCCAAAGCAGCTCCCTAGCCCAGGTTGCACAGGTAGGCGTCCAGGCAGGTCTTGAACATCTCCAGAGAAGGAGACTCCACCACCTCTCTGTGCAGCCTGTGCCAGTGCTCCATCACCCTCACTGTGAAGAAATTCTCATGCACATCTGTGTGGAACTTCCTATGCATCAGTTTGTGGCCATTTCCACTCATCCTATCACCACACACTGCAGAGAAGAGTCCTGCCTCATCCCTTTGCCTCCCTCTCCTTAGATATTTATAGACGTGGATCAGATCCCCTCTGAGTCTTCTTTTTTCAAGGCTGAACAGCCCCAGGTCTCTTGGCCTTTCCTCATAAGGGAGGTGTTCCACACCCTTTATCATCTTTGTAGCTCTCTGCTGGATTCTCTCAAGGAGCTGCCTGTCTTTTTTTACTGGGGAGCCCAGAACTGGACACAATACTCTAGGTGAGGTCTCACCATGAAGAGTATATGGGGAGGATCACATCCCTTGACCTGCTGGCCACGCTCTTTTTAGTGCACCCCAGGATCCCACTGGCCTTCTTGGCCACCAGGGCACACTGCTGGCTCATGGCCAACCTGCTATCCACCAGGACACCCAGGTCCCTCTCTTCAGAGCTCTTCTCCAGCAGGTCATCCCCCAGCCTGTATTGGTGCATGTGGTTATTCCTCCCTAGATGCAAGACTCTACACTTGCTCTTGAACTCATCTGGTTCCTCTCTGCCCAGCTCTCCAGCCTGTCCAGGTCTCACTGAATGGCAGCACAGCCTTCAGGCACGTCAACCATTCCTTCCAGCTTTGTATCATCAGTAAACTTGCTGAGGATGGACTCTATCCCCTCATCAAGATCACTGATGAAGATGTTGAACAGGACTGGACCCAGCACCAAGCCCTGAGGAACACCACTAAATACAGGCCTCCAACTGGACTCTGTGCTACCGATCACAACCCTCTGAGCTCTGCAAGTCAGCCAGTTCTCAACCCACCTCACTGTTCACTCATCTATTCCACACTTCCTCAGCTTTGTTATAAGGATGCTGTGGAAGACAGAGTTAAATGCCCCATCCACCCAGCCAGTAATGACTCATGAATGAAAACACCACTATTTGCAATATGATTCACTAACAGATGTAGTGTGAGTAATGTACTGCCTCATGGAGCTGCACAGGTGGGCAGAGTTGTGTAATTAAAAAAGTAGAGGTGTAACTGGGGAAGCTTATGTGAAGTCTTAGGATGAAAAGACAAGCAACTCTTTGAAAACACAGTCTTATATAGCTGTATGTAGGCAATGCCATGTATTGCCATCTTATCTTCACCTACAACTTTTTTTAATATGAATGATACCACCATGTCTATGTTCTGATGAGAATCTGCATTCTCAAAGCCTTATGTGTAGGAGAAGGTAAAAGATTTATAACATACTGGCTCCTCTTTCAGCTGTTCCTTCACTGTCTCTTACATACCATTCATTTGTTTTAATAGAAGAGCATTTTGCTCATCCTGTCTTGCAATGTTAAAAGTGCAAAGAATCCTCCTCCTCCCAAACTTCCTTACTGCGTTTCACTGTGTGTCTCACAGCTTGAACCTGGTTAATACACACAGTTTGAACAGCAGTGAGTTTATCCCCCTGTCGGCTGGATTAGACAGCAGGTTCCAGAGGCTACACTGCCACTGAATACACTTACATCAAATTACACATGAAGGGTAATCAATAAAAATATAACCAATACATTTGTCTCATTCTGCTTTTTTTTATGTTGTACTAATGCCTGAGTACAGATGGCTTTCAGCTGTTTCCAAAGCAGTACCATTGTCATTTATGGAGCACTTTGGGCTTTGCGATTCCGATCACAAAGTCACAACTTAAATTTGCCATGGCCCAATGTTCTTGCAATGCTATCTGATGGGAAAGGAAATTGCTTTTTGGTGCTTGCATGTAAATATAACCTGAATCAGCAGTGTCTGCAAGCTACCTACGTGTGCATTCAAAAAACCATGAAAATATTGAAAAAAAAAAGAAGAATAGATTGGAACTGTGTTAGCTACTCCAGTGAATGAGTCAACATCTCTTGCTTAGAAATGAAACTAGCTAAAAGTTAAATTAATTGAGTAAGCCCACCAATTGAACTTTTAATCATAACCCATAATAATAATAATAGGATTTTTTATTTTTCTGTTTTTTATGCATTTGAAGACTATCTGAATGGCATTTTTCAGAGGTGGTGAAGAGGAAAGCAGGAATTTGATGTGTGCTGCTCAAGTCTTGTCATGCCTGTCTGACTGTGAGAACTGAAGAACAGTAGAAATTATAAGAGTCAAGAGCAAAAGTGTCATTTAGGAGAGAAAGAGTTTTTAGTGAGCCTGCTCTGAGCTTCTCTGTTTGTTTAATTTTAGTGACTAAAAAGCAGTTGGAAAGAGGATGTCATGTTTTAGATTCAGCACCTGTAATGCTTATATTAGGGTGTGAAAGTTGCACTTGATAAGTGATATCTTGGCAGCCCTCCCAGAGACTTAAGTGGGGCAGGATTTTACCCATTATTTTAAAGCAAACAATTATAGGAAAAAGAAAACATACCAAAAGAAAAATTTTTCAGTGTAATAATGAAAGAAAAAGAACACCACCTTAGCTTTTAGAAAGATATGTGGCACGTCAGGGTTTCACAGTAGGGCTTTTGAAAGGCCATTGAGTCAGGATTTTTTTATCTGAATGTGTCTAAATATTTCCCCCAAGTATAATTCAGAAATAAATGCTAATAAATGTATTTTATTTCATTTTTGGAGGGTGTGGGTAGGTGGATGTGTAGGTATGTTTTTGCCATAGTAATCTGACAGAGAATGTCCTCTCATTTTACCCGGAGAGCTAAGATTCCTACTTGGAAATATTAGATCAGACTCAGACACATGTACAGTACTATGTCAGAGTGACTCCTTGGAAAGAACAAAAAACTTTCCTCTTACTTTTAATACTTATTGTGATTTTTATGCCACACCAATAATGTTATTATCTCAGCATTGAGAGCGTGAATGTAAACTGTACATTCTTTTCTTTGAAATGTTTAAACCTTTGATGGATAAAATGCTAACAAATGTGATAATAATTAAGAAATAATCCTGCACAATAAAGAAAGACATTAGATCTTCATGAGTAAATTGAATACCTCAATTTTAATATTTTTAAATCTGTGGTAGGCATAGGATAATGTTCTTAATTTGTTACTTTTTAATTGAAGATCAAAGGGCATTATAAATTGATTTGGACAATGCTTATTTTCTTCATGTACTCTGTGCCTGAGATCTTCTGAAATTGGGTGAGTTGGTAAAGCAATGCACACTCCTTCTATGGCCAAATACAACATATGCAAGCAAACATCCTTGCTACTAAGTGGAATTATTTTTCATCTTAAAATCTGGTATAACATGATTGAGTTGGCTTTCCAAATGTACTCAGGTGCTATGATGATGGGCAAAGCAGGACACCCGAATTGGGGAGGTTGCGTTGGAGGGAATGCTGTTCAGCACAAGGGTGGCTGCTTTAACTTACAGCTCCCCACTGCCAGCAGGTTTCTGTAGAAGAGTTCCCCCTCTTCAGCCATGCAAAAACACATATTCAGGAAGCTTATTTCATGTCCCTGGAGTTGGGCTTATTGATTACTCATGTACTTAAACACATGCTTAACTTTAACAACTTTGTTAAACAGGGGACTAATTCACTTGCAGCAAGTCTCAGTCTTGTGCATAAGGGATATACATTAAAAACAAGAGAACAAAAGATAAAAAACAAAACAGATGTATGACCTTAGAAAAGGCATTAGGCAGATTTGAGGCATTCAATCCACTGTTGAATCTCACCCATTGATGTTTTTGCATCTTTTCTTTGAGCTGAAGCTGCTTTTCCTCCAAAACATGGACAAAAGCATTAATCACTGAAGGTAGCACTAACAGTGGCAGTACCTGACAGATGTTAGTAGTGAGAGAAAAATTGGCTATGTAAATGCAATACTTTATTCATACTACTTTAGCATAACTGTTGTTTTGGAAGGATGAAAGGTATATATTTGGAACCACTACTAACTAGGGTACAGAACAACTTCTGACCCAAATTATGTAATTGCCTCTCAAATATTTTAAAAATAATTTGACAGAAAATTTCTTCATGCAATTCCATCTATTTTTTAACTGTGTGGTGTATCACAGGTTGACATCATGTGAAATCAGCTAATCCTGCTCACAGTTGTCTTTCACTCCAGTAATACAGTAGATAAATGGGCCCATTAGGAAACAGAAAATAGAGCAGGCACACAAAACTGCAAATCTTATTTCAGTTTCAGCTAATTAATAACAGGAGAAGAAAGATTCTCTCAGTACAAATATCTGCAAATTCTGTTACTGGTCTGGATGCCCCAGAGCACAGTCCCCGGAAAGGGCTCCAGTGGACTACTTTCATCTAGAGGGTGAACAGAGAACCAGCTTATTTCTCTTAAAGTTGTTCTCTGAATAAAAATAAAGCTTCTTATTTTTGGAGACAGTTAGTCCAGCCAACCTTTAAAACCCAGTTGTTTTCCACTCTTACATTTCTCACTTCATTATTATTATTATTATTATTAATTTATTTCTGTTTGCAAGCACATATTCTTTCCTAGCACAATCTACTTATATCCCATAGTGGAACAGTAAGCCTCCAAGAGCTTTGGGTGTACAAGATCCTGTTATATCCCATTTTCTGACAGTGGAAAAGTGATTCTTAGGGAAGGGAAAATGGCTTGTCTAAAATCACACGGTGAGATTAACGATGGAGCCAAGCATTGAGCATTTAGGCTGTGGCCAGGTGATCACTGTGACTGGATTCATGCACTACTGGATCACCTGGCAATACAAAGCTGGTGCAGACAGGCATACACATCTTGTTGAATTATTCACAGCCCATAGGATAGCGCTTGCTTCAGCTGGTGCCATGAAATAAGCCAGACTACATGAATCCCATACGTCATTCATTCTCATCTCTCAACTATATTTTGGGATGATGGCCTGTTGCACTGTGGTAGAAAAGTTAGCTCCTACTTATGAGGCTATTATTACAGCAGGAAAAAACAAAACAACAACAACAACAAAAAAAAACACCCTAGAAACTCATTGTGTCACAGGAAGCTGAAGTCACCACGGAGCAGCTGATGGCTAAGCTCCTGAAAGGGACCCTCTCCTGCTAGTGCTTGGTTATAGAGACGAGCAGATAACAGAGTAGTTTTTCATGGTCACTCCAGGCTGCACCAGCAAGGAAAGAACAGGGGACGGAACTGCAGTCTTTAAGCATGATCTGCAAGAGTATGAGATAGCCATGGCACGGGAGGCACTGTTGCTCAGGAAATAAGGGTGTAGTCAGATTTACTACTGCAAATGTATCAGAAGTGTAAGAAGTTACCTCTCCCAGCCTCTCCCAGCTCTTTGTGGCTACCTCTTGATTTTGTGACAGAGCTGCAAGCATGATCTGCCTTCAGTTCATCCAGCTCAACCTAAACCAGAGATGAAGGTGATTTGAGAAGCCCTGGCTGATTAGGCATTGAATCTAGGAGGATTTACATAATCTGTTCTGGTGGCTCAACTGTGGGCTGGTAATCACCAGCTGAAAGATGGCAAATGACAACTGTGGACAGTAATGAATAGTTAGAGGTTGTAATATCTCGAAGGCTCCAATTACTGCCATTGTAACTGCAACTGTGCCTGAAGATACAGTGTGGGAGTGACTTGACTCTGCCAGTCACTAAGCAATTAGCCCCAGAGGCAGCATGGCACATATCTCTGTGCCTCCATTTCCCATCTGTGAAAGAGGAACAGTACTGCACATTCACTTTTGCTTAGTATATTCAGTTTTGACACTAAGTGTAAGGATTCAACCTTAAACAAGAATTTCTCAAATGCATCATGAGGAAACCAGGCACCCACTAAAATATAACTAAAAGAGTATTTAGAAATTCCTGGAGAAACAGTCCTGTCCTTGCAATAACAACAGTTAAGTTTACTCTCTGTCATATTCTCTTTTTCATATAGAGACACCAGACAGCCCTTATTTCCTCATATTGAGATCACATGGCAAACCTTTTCTTGAAGTAAAATGCCTGCTAAAACATTTTGGTTTATGTAAAGGCACAAAGTGGTATTACCTATGGGGCTTCAGGCTGCAGGGGCCTCCAGGCAAAATACTCTACATACTGAAGAGGAAATGCAGTTACTGAAGTCAAGTTTATGTTTTTTAGCCTATTTTTCTTGAGATAACTTTGTCAAATTGTCAAACAAACTCTCCAAAGGGATTTGAGTCACAACCACATTAAACTGGAATCCAATCTTGTTATGCTGGCCTCAGATAGTGGATATTCCCTCTGAGTGAGCTTGCACTGTATTAAGCTGCCTTCTGTTTCTTTAACTGAAGCTGTGAATGTATAATCATATTTCCTTTTGAAAATGACTTTTTCTTCATTACAGAAACAGGATTGATTTTCCTACAGAGTGTAACACTTGTCGAAGCAGCCATAATCAAATTTCAGTATAATATCTCTACACAAGTAATTCCCACAATTAAACTGGAACCCTTCTGAATACCTGTTGGGCTGCATTCTAATCTTTGTATTTATCTGGAATAGATCCACTGAGAACACAGGCCAAATCCACAGCTTGTACACATCAAAGTCAGTGGAGCCCCATCTGTAGATACCACTTGTGCATAAAACTCCTTACTTGTAGTGAAATGAATGGTTACTCATTAATACCTGGTATGACAAAAGGAAAAGAACTGGTCCAGTAAATAAAAATAAGTTCCCTTTCACATCAGTGAATGAAGGAATTTGAATATATCTTCTAAATTTCCCAACATCCCAAATATTCCCTCATCTCACTCTTAATAAAATGAAGAGGAGATGGATACAAAGATAGTGATGTTGTGATAGCTTAGAAGAAGCTTTAGTGGCCTGAGAACTCATGCACTAAGCCACAGTAAGAGTGCACTGCAATGTCAACAGGCTATCTTTTTTGTGAAGGGCATTAATGAAGATATTTTGACAAGCCATGAACAAATCACGGACAAACACTGCAGACTTCTGTGTGGCTATCAAGTGCTGCCTGTGCTGCCTCCTCAGCAGGTTCATGTCTTCTTTCTGAAATCTCCTGATTAAACTGCCATACCTACTTAAATGTGTTACAGTTCACGTGAACTAGGCAAAAATCATTTCTGAAAGAAAAAGTTTTTAAATATATTTTCTATTGCTTTCAATTTTACCAAAATTCTTTCCATCTTCTCCACAATATCCTGTTTCTACTGTGCTCTGTACCTTTGAAGGATTTTCTTCGTTATCTTCCTCCTTTGGAAAAGTCCTGACTGAACGTACTTCAAAGAGATATTTTCAGCATTGCTGGAAAAGTGCCTCTGAAGTAACCTGCCTATTTGTTCAAATTCACCTTTCCTAGATAAAACATCTGAAGGGAGGCAAACAGGCTGCCTTCCCAAGA
This sequence comes from Odontophorus gujanensis, assembly GCA_013399175.1. Classification (NCBI taxonomy): domain Eukaryota; kingdom Metazoa; phylum Chordata; class Aves; order Galliformes; family Odontophoridae; genus Odontophorus; species Odontophorus gujanensis. Next base: position 109,153 of record VXAB01009947.1, on the reverse strand, counting down.
ACATCCCACCTTTCGGTGCACCGGTTACCAATGAGGCAGGCTCAACACTCCTTCAGCTGACAGATGCTCATCATTCATGTGCTCTGAGGCTCCCTCTTTTCTCTCATCCACACGCTAACGTGTGCACATGCACTCCTATACACATGTAAAGTGCAGAGAACCTTAATCAAGTAAATAATTAAGGCAAAGTCCATTTTAAATATGAAGTAGAATCCCAGCTCGCACTGCTTGGCAGCAGTCAGGTGATATAAAACCAGCTATCAACTCGCCCTAAAGGGCAGCTCTGGATTTCCCCTGTTATGGAGAAGTGAATGCTTAAAACAAAATGAGGGCTTTTTTTGTGCAAATGAGTGCTGCTGAATTTGCAGTTCCACCTATTCCCTGAAAGTCAAGTAGCCTGACCTCCTTACATACACACATACAGAAGCAAGTGAAAATGAAGTGTTTGCCAGCATGCCTTTTGTTAACATCCATTTAGTATTATCTATTGTCATTCCGTTGGAGAACATCATGTTATTAAGAGAGTCCAGCCCTGCCAAGTGTTAGTCCCCCAGAAGGGACTCACCCATGTGTTAAACATTCTAGCTCTTGTAATACAAGTCTATGCTCTACATTTCAATGACAGTTCACTTTGTGTTTACAGATGAAATACTTGGGAGTGCATTCCTGCAAGCAACATTTGCTTTTGATACCGAGAGAGTGGGCAGTAGAATCATGGAGTGCATACTGTTTGCGAGACTGATGCGTCTTGTGGCAGTCAGCATACCAGACGCTCAAGTTCAACTTGGGTACCTAATGTGTGCATCAGGCTTGTGTAGTGGAGAGCCCTAAGCACTCTGTGCTTCCAGGGGCAGCAATTAGCTAGGAGAGTGGGGTGGCTGGAGAGCTTCAGAAGCATAACTTTCCTTTACAACTAGGCAAACTGCACACTGTCGTTCTGAAGGCATCCTGAATTGGTGGAAGTACTTCTAGCTGCTGCTTCTGCTTTTGAGGGGAGAAGGGGGAGAATGGATTTCATGTAACTCTGCTCCTCTAAGCAGAGTATGTAAATGTCAAGGGGGGGAAAAAGCAAGGAAGAGCGGGGAGTATTGCAGATTCCCCACAGAGTCTCTCACCGATGCTCTTCTAAAGCAGTCTGGCATCGAGAAGTGGCATGCACTCTGGAGGAATGCTCCAGTTTCAGTTTCCTTTAAGTAGATTTGACTTTGTCTCATTTAAAGCGAATGTGTTGCTTTGTTGACATGAAAGTTTTGATGACACACCACCCTAATTGTTTGCTATTCTAGAGAAGCAGAAACCTGCATCCAATGCTCTATGACATGTTTTTGTGCTTCTCGTTGTTATAGTTTTCCACCAACTGATCATCACAGCAAGTCAACCTGCAAATGAGTACTCCTGAGCACTTTAATGAGGCCCTTATCTGTGCCCAACTTAGGACTACTCATCGGGCTCTCCCCTGTTGAACAGCAGCAACTCTAAATAACCCTCCCATTAAAACAAATGCGCTGCTGTCAGAGATGTCAGGTTGCGGGCGCGACAGGCTTCTGAAGCCAGTTATTGCATCATTCTTCTGCTGGGCCAAGGTACAAAGCCTACCGGAGTGATTAGAGCAATTACTCAGCACTGTTTGTCACAGTCAATCAGATCTGACCAGCATGAGCACAGCCCTGGCCTAGACCTGCCTTTCTAGCAAAGCATTATTATTGGTTGTCATCTTTCTCTTCAGTAGATTTATGCATGTGCCTAAGTTGGAAACACACTAAGAAAACTTCCTAGCAATTATTTCTCTTTTGAATCTCTCCTTGATAGACCCCTCCACTCATCTTGCGTGAGCTTTCTTTTCCTTTTGTCCTTCTGTGTGTGATCCTGCTGATGTACACTGTGACTTTCTGCCAGCGAGTTAACTAGCAAAACCCACTTCCTTGGGAGTCACCAACATCACCCCTTCTTTTTTAGTGCTTTAGCAGGAACCAGCGGAGGCTGCTTGCTGGGAGTTAACACAAAATGTGAGGGAAGTTGTGGTCTTAGTAAGTCTATCTCTCTGTACATCTCCTTTGCAACAATAAATCCTAGTATTTTTAGAATGTTGCTTATTAAGGTTTAAACGTACAGATAAAAATCATAGAATCATAGGGGTTGGAAGGGACCTCAAGAGATCATCGAGTCCAACCCTACTGCCAAAGCAGGTTGGAAGCATGTCAAAGGGTTTGAAATTTGCTTCTGAGCAAAGAAAGAACTTCTCATTGCAACTATTGCCATGTGACTGGAATTACTACAACTGGAAAATATTAAAATCTCTATAGAAGGAGAATATCATTTTCTTTTAAAAAACTTCACACAGCTAGTCCCTAAAATGTGTTACTGAAGTTCACATAAAGAATGTTTTTTTTCATTTCTTTTTGTATGGATGGAATTAGATTATTTAAGAAAACTGTGCTTGAACTCCCCACTCAAGTTGCCTGCATCTGTACATAGGTACTGGTTCTCACACTTACTCTTCATTATATCTTAAACTTTGCTTGAGATCTGCAGGAAAGCAAGAACAAGCAAATCTCTGCTCTCTGCTCTTCTGCTTTCTTTGTAAAGACATGCAGCTATGCTGCACCTCTGAATTTCCATCCTCTCTTCTCTTTTCTATTTCTATGTACACATGAGAAAGATACTTCATCAGTAGTATCAAAGAAAGAGCCAAAAGGCATAGAGACATATGTTTCAGAGGCTGAGATACCACAGTGAGATAACATAGACAGATGAATGGAAGAAAAGACTTGAGGCTGCTTGGTACTCTCCGTCAGCACACTGCCACATATTTCCTGCACACAGATGTGTAAGGGAGGATGTAGGATGTGATTTCACATGGCACATGTCAGCAGAGGTTCTTATACTGCTTCCAACTATTGATTGTGAGGAAATTAAGAAGCTCATGACGAGAATGGATGTGTAAAAACAAGAAATCAAATCTCAGTAGGGATGAGATCTTGAACGTGCATTACTGTGATTGTGATTTACAATGATTACTAGTAATGAAGGAATAAAGAGCCCTCTGATTATGAACAATTCCACCTGTTCACATTTAGATGGTAATTTCAGTATTGCTTTTAAGAAAATTTGTTCAAAACTATCAGTTAGCAATATAGTATTCAAATGGCTTGTAGCTATTTCTCAATGAAGTAGCTACATAAAAAAAAACAACAACAACAAAAAAAACCAACATGTACTACTATACTTTGTGATCATTTAAGGATCCTAAACTTTAGATGGGTTCCGAAATATTCTGCTAGAGCCAGGAAACATATCAACCTTATACATGCCACTGGAACTGATTCTTTCACGTGCCCTTTGAATTATCAATTCTTGGCTTGTCTCAGGCATTCAGCACTCTGATACTCCTTGGATACCACGGATAAAGGTATTGGGATGCTGTGCACAACAAAGAGTATTTCTGCTCTCTGACTTCAGGGATAAAAAGCTGGGATGCTTTGTAGTTAGTCAGATTCTTAAATCCTTAGAAAAGATTTAAGGGTAAAAACCTACAGTTGGATTGAAAATAATACACATGTAATAATAGAACAAATCTACAAATAGATGAAATAAAAAAATGTATTACTAAGATTATACTTAAAAATAGTAAGTACCTTCTTAGCTGATTTAGCACCTCAGCTGCTTGTCACACTGGCTGATTAGCCTTTACAACTTACCCCAGGGCTGGCATATCCTGGCAAAATATTAAAGGTATTATCTTTCTTCTTGCTAGTAAAGATGGTTGATAGAGTCATCCAGTTCAACTGCTCTGCACAATAATTTTCTTCTGTAGCTCAGAAAAGAGTAATTGTCTCTTCTTGCTTACTGTCTGTTATGATGATAAGGAAGTAAGGTGGGGGATCAATTCTTTCTTTAAGGTTACCAATTGCTTATTTTAATTGGCACATTCTTAGCTTCGGCTTTAATCTGTCTATTCTTGCAACATAAGACACAATAGCAGAGCCTTATAAATCTTATGGATATTGTCAGTAGAAGCATCTTCTGAAGTGCAACCATTATAATGCTGTTTTTTTAACAGCAACCTATGGGCTCACATTCAAGAAGAAAGACAAAATGCCAGTTTGGATAGGTTTGATTTTGTATCGACCCACTGCCTGTTATTTAAAGGCATCCATGACAGTCCTTTCATACTTCGCTTAGAAAGCAAAAACCAGACATTATGAGGGCAACCAAAACCAATTCAAAACTATAATTCAGACTTATGTTGACCATTCATACCACTGTGGCATTTGTTTGGTCTGAGTCAGGAAAAAAAGAAAATGTTGGTACTAAATTGATAATAAATCCAGGCTTGATGGGTTCCTCTAGTGGTTGGGAACACTGTAAACTGCAGGCTGGGGGTGGAACTAGATCTCTGAGGTCCCTTCCAACCCAAGTCATTCTATGATTCTATGGTTCTATTATTCTATGATTTGATTTGAAATTGTTCTTACAAATTATTACCAGGAAATGGGTAGTCATGAAGGCAGTATGGCGTACAGAATAAGTAAAGAAATTAAAAGGTTCAAAGTGTTGAATGCATGTATTCTTGAAAATAAGAAGTTACTTCAAATGGCAGCAATGTGGGTTTTAACCAGGCTGTTTTCTTCTGTGCAGCCAACATGTTGCTTACAGTGGCACTGCCACTCTTCCTTGATTTTTTCCCCTATTAGAACTGGTTTGGGAGCATGTGCTCATACCCATAGAAAACCTACTGAATTTCATGATTCTCCACATGATTGAATCTACTGCAGGATTGCAGTCCATAGTGGAACTAAAGAAAATTGCAAATGCTTTTTCTCACTGTTTGACTTTGTACATCATACAGATTGGACATGAATTTGTTGTTGATAAAAGATCCCACTCACAGAATCTATTTGTGAAACTCAAGAGAACAGTAGAGACTAGTGAAGTCAGTGGAAGTACTAGGTACATATAGAGCACAGCCCTTAGATCAGTAGATTTTTCAAAATCTTGGACTCCATGAGGTTTACCTACCCACATGAAATGGTAACTGAGCAGTAATTGTAGTGTGTCCTAATATTTTCCTACAACGTGTTGGGATTCACTGTTAATTTGCCTCTCACACTGGCAGTTCTCCCACTGTGAGATGGCAATTAGCTGCAATAAAAGATTTTTATTAAAAAAGTCTCTAAGAAAACAAACTTAATAATTCTTAAATTAAACAGTTGACCTAGTGCAATAACTTCACTATTTGACTGAACTAACAACATAGTCCTATGCTCAAATTAATTGTTATCAAAACCATGACTGAAATTCTGCTAACTCTGACCAAGGAAAAGAATAGCAGATCTTGGTGATTCAGAAGAGTTTTGCAAATGCTGAGGAAAAAGCAGAGAAAAACAAAAGTTAGGTTGTTGTGTCTGATTTCCCTTGCAGCTGATTGCACATGGCAGTCCATCTCTATCTGAGTTGGTAGCTGTCGGAGTACAGTACAAGGCTGCATCTTTTTGCATCTATTAAGTCTGAATGGATTTAATAAATTCAAATATCAGCTTTCTTTTTTTTGCTTTACCGACTTTTCTCTGGTAGGAACTGACTTGTCTCCACATAGCTGTACCATCATTATTGTCATTACCTGCTATTTTAATCACTGTCAGTGTGCCTAGTGTTGCACAAAATGAAAGTAGCCTCTTTTACCAATTTATGATAAAAACCTGGAAGTTCAAACCATATCACAATCACTTTTGAGATTATGACTGTACTTTTCTCAGACCTTGTAGAACATTTACGATTCTCTGTTCATGTTTTGAAGCACCTCAGGGACCATGAGCACTACAGCCAAGGGCTTGGGCTTGCCAGACATTTTCAGGTGATGTAAGGGGTCAGCTATGGCTGCCTGGAGCCCCAGATGGGTTTCTTACTCTGCTGAGAATCAGAAAATTAAGGCTTTTATGGGAATGAGTTGCAGTTATTCAACACAGTGTTTCAGTGTTGCACTTCAAACTGCTCCCATCCTTTAAACATTAGCTGGAATACCAGCAGCCCTTGAGCTTCAGCAGTCCCCTATGACAAGCTAAGACAACAGAAAGGCACCTTTTCTTTTTAAAGCACTGGTTACCTTTGAGCAGACACTTCTCTATATGTAGATGTGCTGGGGCAGTGGCCACACTCCAGTTCAACACTGAGGTGGAAATGCAGGAGAGAAAAGCTATTAACTGAATACATTTGTGGCCACAGTAAATCTCACAATAGAGCATTTAATTCCAGATCAAAAACATTTTGGCAATAGGATGCAAAGCACTGAGCCAGGATAAACTCACTCCACCATTTCAAATGTGCTAAAAGTATTTTGATGGATTTAGTTGGCACTGTTGGGGTTTTATCAAACTACATACTGCTTGTCTGCTTCATTCAAACTTTAATATAGGGCTTCAGAAAGAAAAATCTTGCTTGACAATACCCAAATGGTGTATTCTGTTTTACTCAGTTTTAGGCATTCTGAGATGAATTGTTTGAGAGCAGCAGATTCTTCTGGACAATTGATTATTTTACAGGAAGGTTCTAGCTAGTTGTTGTCTTCCCCATCTCCTCTTTCTCATGTTTTACAGTTCATCCTTTCACTGGGGCAAGAATAATTCATTCTTTTACAGTTACAATCATAAATGCAGGAAGGATTTGGGACCTGCTGCAAGAGATCTTTCTAATTTACCATCCTTTAATACCATTATTTGAAGAAAAGAGAAATTGCTAAACAGAATAATCAAACACAACACAGAGCTAAATAAAGGTGACTTGTAATATGCAAATCAAGTTTTCTACTGCAAGTGTTTACTTGTTCTGCTGAAACTTTCCTCTTTAAACCTTCTAGACTGAGGATTTATGCTTTTCTCATATATGTAAAACCTGACAGAGTAGCTGAATATGTGACTATTGATTTAGGCTTCATGTATACTGGGTTATTACATTGTAAAGATTCCCTTTTCCCTTTTCATCTTATTTCCATCATGTAGTTCTGTTATTACTTAAAACAAAAAATAAGACCTTGGCTTTGTCTGCTTCGGCTTTTCCAGATGAGTGTTACTTCCCCAGTATCTTAATTACATTCTTCCCTGGAATGCATATGCAGCAGGCACTCAGCATTTCTAATTTAACTCTTCAAAGACATGATGCACACATGCACTTTGTATAAGACCTTAAAACCAATTATTCTGTTCTTATATAACATGAAGATTTCAGATCTGGATACAGCAATATACTATATATGCTTTTCCTGCCTCAATTTTACGTCACTCCCAAAAGACCATTGATTTAGGCCATTCCTTAACCTCTTTTCCATCATAACTTTCTGTTGGGATCATTTATCCTCCATCTTTATTCATTCAAAGTGAACTTGTTCTGCGCCCAGTTCCTGTCTGATTTAAATTCTTTCCCTACAATTAGTATAAATTCCTCTTGTTCTCAAACTTTCAGTATTGCTATGTCTGCCCTTCATGTTTCCACAGCCAGTACTTTTATTTCCTACAGAGGATTTTTTATTCCATAGTTCCTCCTCGCATTAAAAAACAAACCAAAAACAAAAAAATAGGATGAGGATGGATAAGGATGGATTGCCTGACTTCAGCCAGTGGGGGTTACACAGGGTCTGCATTTCAGCAGGATAGCACTGATGTTTAAAGGGTCATGTTTTCTCCAAGCTGGTCAGCACAGATAATGGTACACTGCAGATCCTACTTACTCTGATCCATTTAATGATACTTTAATTCCACAGTAAAATTAGAATTCGTAAGAGGCATAGATTCATAACTCACAGAATCCCCAACTTGTCACTATTTTGTTTTATCAAGCAAACACTTAAGAGAAAGTGTTTTCTATGTGTGTCACTCTGAAAGTAATGCCTTCTATTTAATTTCATGGAAACGTTCACATATACATAGAACGCAATAACACTGCAAATTCTCAGCTACAGAACACTACTTTTCAACACAGTCACTGCCATTAGCTATGCATTTTTGCCATTGAAGAGTTAGAGCCTGGGTGCCATGCTCATAAAAATCTTCACCAGTGGAGGTGATCCACTGTCTCTGTTGCACTGCTGTTACCACCCATCACCTCACTGTCCTCACATCCACTGTTTGGTGTCCAGAAACATTCAGCAAGTGTCAATGAACGTCAATGAGTGCCATTTTTTCCACATAGAAGAATTCAATTCAATCCCTTTGCTTCATCCACCCTTCCATGTCAGACACCATTCTGTCAGACTGCCCCTCTGCTGCCAGTTGTTATGCAGCAACAATATGTAGCAGGATATTGGTGGGAAGGTTCAACCTTTACTGCTGTACCATCAACATCTGCCTCTGATGTCATGAGGCAACATAATAAAATAGGAGGTATTACTTTTGGAGCAGCAGTTATATTTAACATCATGTGAGTAAAAAAGCTTAAGTATCAATTTGAATTAATGGTTTGAAGATGATTAAAATAAAGGAGAAAGGCTCCTGTATCTTGCCACAGAGGCAGAGTGCAGACTTTTTGCGAGTGACTAATGGAATTAAAATACTGTTCCAGCTTGCATTTTAACAAGACTTCTGTTAAGAGCATGCATCTGAGTGAACACAGTATAGCTACTGCAGCAGCAGATAAGACAGGGTGATTATTTTATTAATACTTCACTTACGGCTTTTTTAATTAAAGAAAAGCATATTAAAAAAAAGTGCATGTTAATGCAAGAGTAGGGTGTATGCAGAAAGTATTTGTTTTTATCATTGCATAAATAAAAGACTCAAGAACTCCCTAGTGATGAGTACTGGGCTTTTCAAAAAATGACAAGGAGGAAACTGTACAAAAGTAAATACACAAAAAAGTGCCTCTTAAAAGTGACTCTGTCATAGCGATTTACCTGTTCACTTCATATGTGGGACCTGAAGGGCACTTGCTATAGGAAGTTAAATAACCTTTAAAGTATCTTCTTTGTTCCTTTACCAGGGGTTGCTCACAATGGCATGTCAGTTTAGAATTCTAATTCAGATCCCTCTGAGGTAAAGGAGGGGAACACAAGAACACAAAATGTCTTAGTCTTTGGTGATGGTATCAGCCTTTCACTTTAGCTGGTGGTTACTTGCTTTAATCCCATTTGGTTCTACTGCACACTGTAACAGTCATTTTTTTCTAGGCAAAATGGATTGCTTTCTAATATATTTAAATTTGAGGTGATCCATCACTCCCTGCTAATGCAAAACCTTCAGTTCAGCTTCACATGAAGTACTTCTTGTCATGAAGTTCTTCATGAAATTATTGATACAGTTTTTACCAGATTTGAAAATCTCTTTTCTTTATCATTTTATGTCACATCTGTGGTGTCTGTATCATCCCCATAGGAAGATGACTTGTGGCCAGACAGTATGTTCAAGTTCTCATAGAGTCTGTCCTGTGCTCCATACTTGGCTTCCCCAGAGCCTTGGTGTGAATGTGCGTATGCTGTCCTGGCAGTCAGGGGGCAATGACCCTGCTGGCAAACTCCACAAGTTGACTCTACAGTGTCTTTACAGATATTTAGGCTTTAACTGCATGACATCCTGTATGACTGGGGACAGAGAATTCTCCAGTTCCATTTAAAACATCACTAATCAGAATGCTGGCAGGTTTTTTGCTAATATTGTTGAGTTTAAACATTGCACATGGATTTTTCCCTGCCAGCTCCTTCCTCTCTTGAACAGGCTGTTGCTGCTATTTACACCATCATCATTAGGCTTCTTTTTTTGATACTGTGTGGGTTAACAGATCATTTATAACTAAATTATGTAAGCCATGTCTGTGTGACAGCACATTCTGTAACTAAAATAGGCAATGGAGTCCAGTTCTCTGAGGCTCACAGTATTTTACATGTCAGTGCAGAGTACTCTCAGCTATGCTCATTCGTTGCCATGCTGTTATCACTGGTGTCACTACAGCCCTTATTAGTGTCCAGTATGGTGTGTAATCACTGTGTGTAAAAAGGATTTGCTTGGTATAAATTTAAATCTGATATCCACATATATACACCTACTCACTTTTAAATGTTCAAGAGACTTAAAAACTTCAGTGAATGGAGCCTCACAGCATCCAAATCTGGTATCCTCTCCAAGATGGGTGGCAGAAAATACTTATACCTCCAAATGACAATATTCCTTTTTCACAGAGGGAAAAATCTGCAGCTACAGAACTGACTGAGTCAAACATGATGATATGGGACATCTTCAGCAGAGGTACCAAAAGAACTCAGATCTCCAATTTTCAGTCCTGTCTTTTATTGATTGGATTTCAAGGTCAGATTGAATGGGGCACTGGGCAGCCTGATTTAGTGGGTGGTAACCCTGCCCATGGCAGGAACTGGATGGTCTTTATTGTCCCTTGCGACCCAAGCCATCCTAAGCCATTCTATGATTCTATGGTATCCACATTTTTGCATAGCAGATATTTCTGGGAATTCCTGCAATTGCTATTGTCCTTCTTTGATCATGTAAATTACCATGACATTTGTTGGAAATAGCCACATAATAGGTTTCTTTTAGTATTTTGTATCAATAGAGGAGAACAGACATCCTAAAGGAGACAATGGCAAGTAGTGTGCAAACTCTTGGCCTTGAAAATGTGGTGCTTGCTGCTTGTTCCCCTGTCTTGTTAGTAGCAGAACTCACTGCTAATCCATTGCAAATCTGTAGTCACTCGGGAAGAATACCAGCAGCATGGGAGCATTAACTGTAGATGAGATATACAGCTGGAAAGTTAGAGAATACATGGTGATAGCTTCAGTTAGAAGATGAAAGAATAACTTATACATTGGTTTGATGCTGCAGTTTGTGTTCAAGATATTGAGAATATACAACATCCTTGAAAGAAGCACTCAGTCAGGTGACCTCTATGCCAATAATACGTGTTTGCATGATGAACTTCCATAAAACAAACCACAGTATTTTTGGGCACTAATCTTGATGGTAAGAGCTACAGATAGGTATTTCTGTTAAAATAAATAGATGAGCTCTCCTGCGTATTAGTGTGGCTTATTTAGTTCAGCACTTCATCTGGTTGTTTGCCATGTCATGCTGATCTAGGACTGTTCTCCTATCAATTCTAAAGCTTTTGACATACTGTATTCAAGATCATTTTGGATTAGTAGAATTCTAGACCCTAAACTTTTGATAACTTGTGACACCTCTGTTCATTTTTTCCACAAACATCTACCGCTGGATCATTTAATTCAAATTAAAAATTTCACTTCTTCTCCGTCACTATTAGATTTATTTCTCATCCCCCATTCCCCATGCTAGAAATGTACACATAAGCACATTCAGAGCCAGTAGGACTTACAGACGCAAAAGCACAGTAACATGATTCGATATCACTAACTGTAACAGGAGCAGAGCAGTAATGCTCAGGTCCCTAAGTGAATGTGGCATTGTTTAAGCCTCAGGCATACAAATTAAAGCACCTACTAGCTGGCGTAATTTGCTTGGTCAAATATCAGGACAATTTTTCCACTAGCTCCATCCTAAGAGAAAAACAAACTTTAAGATCAGCCTCTGCTTTCTTCTATTCCCTGCATCTTGAAACAAATTTGAAAACAGCAGAATACTTGCTGAAATTGGAAATAAACTAGTACTAGAAAATAAACAAAGCATAGCTGTGGCAAGTCAAGGCTATGATAGACTTCAGGCATGAGAACTTCCCCCCCTCTCTTTAGAAAAGGCCATAGTTGGGCAAAAAAAAACCAACAAAAAATGGAAAAAATGGCCAAGGAAGATTGGTCAAAAGTTATTGAGGTAAAAAAAAAATGCTGTAGGCTCTTTAAAAAGCAGCTTTCTTATTGCAGCACAATTAGATAACTAACACAGCAGTTGAAACTCAATGAGATTTGATACTTAGCTCCCTTAACTTGTCTTTTCCTCAAGCATCTGCAATTCCCTTTACCTAGGAATTACCGTCTCTCCAATCACAAACTTAATTTATGAAAGCAACATTAATCAGGTGTCCCCCTTATCCACTTAATTTGACAAACTAGGCAAGATGGGATTATGGCCATATAGAATTGTCCACTGATGAAATGCAAGTGTATATTTGTATTGTTTTATACATTTACTACTTGGCTACACTCTATTATCTCAGGCAGACAAAGAAGTAGTAAGCCTGTTAGGTATCTCCTGGAATAGATGGATCACTTGCAACTCAAGGATCCCCTTTTTTGATAGATCTTCCCTCTAATATCTGTCATTATTATAAATATTTGGCGTAACAGATGAGCAGCATTAACAAGGGTGCAACTGGGCTTCTCTGTTCAGCTGATACCTACACTCACATACAGTCAATGAGATCCAGTTCTGAAACTATAGATCCCTGCTAGCGTCTCTTTGTTATGTCTGATGAACCATCCATCCTCCATTGACAGCTAAAGGTTGGGGAGGGCACTCCAGCAAAACACCATTTGGACAGTTGTTTCTAAGAGAAAAAGATGCACTAAAATGAAGTTGGGCTATATCCTGAGTTGCTTACTTGCTACTGTTTGTTTTGTCATTTAAACTGAGACTGAACTCAGTAGGAGCGTGGTCTGTGAACACCAGAGGCAGGACTTTCAAATTGGTTTGAGCTGCCAAAATTCAATTCAGTGGGGCTACAGGTGTGCAGTGTATAAAACAGTCCAGGAAAAGCAAGGAAAAAATGCTGAAAACACTCAGAAATTGTGCTGTTGTTGGCACTGCCTTTTTCTTTTCTTTTCCCCTTTGAAAATACTAGGATATTCCAATAGCCTTCTTCCTGTACACATTTCTCCCAGTGTAACCACGGCTTTTTAAAAAAAATTCAAAAAAAATTTCCAGTCCAGATCAGCAGCAAAAATTGTATGTGTTACAACAGAGCTCTAAAATTCTTCCTGTGCATTAGACCAGGAAGAGGTACACTTTGTTGAGCTAGTATACGTGCTAGGTCTTTCATAAGGAACAGCTTAGAGCCAAGTAGACAAAATAGGAACACAGGCAAAAAGGAATCTGTGTGGGCTCATGCATTCCTGATCCTTGATCACATCCACCAGCAAGTTCACAGCAAGATGTAACAGCCATGAAGGTGGTTTCCCCAAGGACTCCTATGACACAAGACCAGAAGTTTAGAAGTGGAAACAGAACCAAACTTCTAGCTCACAAAATCCAGGCCCTGGCTGTTCGGCACCCCCAGAAGAGGCCTAGTGTCCAGCCCTGCCAGTTCTCCCCAGTGCTGTGGCGGTGCTGCTTTTCAGCTGCTGCAATCTTGACCTCTCTCCTCCAGAAGTTAACAAGTGCCCCACTGTGGGACATTTGGAAATGTGCTCTGGGAAGTTATGAAGTACTGAACGAATTCATTTTAAGTATGCTAAACCAGACTGACATGAATTTAGATCAGCTTTTATCTTGGTCTCCTCAAAGATTTTCACGAATGCCAAAATAAAATAGGCAATGTACGTAACATCCAAAACTCACTCCACTGAGAGCTGGCTACATAATTAACTAGAAAAAAGGCATCTTGGTTTGGTCTACTTACAATAAGAATTTGAGACTGATGGCGGAACATTGTTATCTTTTGGTGGTATTTTTCAGTTTCTTTCTTTATTATTATTCTCCTTGATACAATGGAGCGGTTTGGCATACTGTTTATAGGAGTAACACTATAAAAAGGAAAAGTGTGTTCACTCATTTCTGAGCACAGAGCAAAATTGAAAGCAAGGACAGTAATTGGAATGCTTAAAGATAAGCACATCATAGAGCCCGGTACTGAAATCTTAAACTGATTTTTCAAAATGAACTTCAGAGATGCCTGCCACATGGATTTGTAAGCCATGCAGATCAGTCTTTGGCAGTAAGAAATAAGATTGTTTGTTAGGGGGTCTCTAGCAGCTCTGAGTCACAGAGGGAGCACCATCCTGCAATTCTCACTATTATGTTCCAATTTCAGAAAAAACACCTAAAGCAGCTGTGTTGTAAAGTTGCTTTTTGTGAAAGTAGGAAAATGATGTTCAAAATACTAATAAATTTTTAATATTCGTACAGCAAGAAATAAGTAATTCATAGACTTAAATAGAATTAAAAAATATTACATTTCAAAGAAACAGTACAAAAGAAAATACATTTTCCCCATGTCAGTAACAAGCCTTTTTTCCCTTTAATTTCAATTTAGGATTTTTCCTCTACTGTATTATTGTCACTATTCCTCTGCTATATAAGCATAAGGGTAATAATCCAGAACTCCCTATACAGTACAAAAGTAAAACAAAATGATGGTTTGAGATGGAAGTATTTAGCAGCCCAATCAACTTGTCTATTAGATTGATAAGTTGTTTACCTTCTAAAAGTAAACTGTAATCTACAGAAGCAGAGACAATTCTTTTTTCTCTTCTTTATTCAAAGATAGAATAAATAGTTCTCCTACAGTCCCTTCCAAACTGGGTATTGGGAAATTTTACTGTTACAATACATCTTTAGTATTAAAACATCCAGTATATTGATAGTACCTTTTTGTTTCAACTGAACAACAGTATTCAGTCCTAAAACAGAAGAAAATCCCAAGGAATCCTACCCAAAACTGTTCACTTCCAGTTTTTTATAAAATTCAGAAGTATCTGAGGCATATACTGGAGTCCAAGCCATCTTTCTTTGTAACCAGCTTGGGATAGAAATATGATTTACAAAACACAATGGGTGGAAGATACATTGGATAGATTAATCAATATTTAATTTATATCTCTTCAACTGGGCTTATCTTCATTAAGTTAATATATCTTTTTGAGTGGGTTGGGGGACTCTTTACATAGAAGTCTACTTGGGGAGTTAAGCTTTCCCAAACAAACCTCAGCTGAATTCACCTTTCCTTCTGAAACCGGAGTTTGCTCCTTGGCATGAAATTTAAGACTGAAATGCTGACAAAGATTCCCAAAGAAATCTTCCAAACGTTCTTCATAATACCATGTATGATATAGTGACAAGCTATATGTTTCACTGGCACTGAGATTGAAAATGGAAATGTTAAGAATAAATCTTTGTGGAAGTTTCAGTAATTTTTAATAATTTGTTCTTTTGTGGCATTCATATGTGAATGATATATTTGTCCTAGAGCAATGCGAATTCATTTCCCCACATCTATAATATCTGCAGTAAGCTAAATTAAAAATACATTTGTACTTGTACAGTTAAATGATCATATTTAATGAAATGTCGGAGATGAATCTTAGCAAATAGTCAGGAAATTATCCCAGAAAGAGCAGCATTTCATTACTGGTCGTCAGGGAAAGGCAGAGATTAAACAAACAGTTTACTCCTTCGAGACATCTGGGGAGGTGTGGGTGGGTGGCAGTAGCAGACCTCAGTGGGGACTTCTAACTGGGAGTTAGGAGGGCCAGCTCTCCATGGATCTGATTGACACCTAAACCTCAGCTGGCAGAATGGGCTGCAGGCAAGAAGGGGCTCCTGGAACAGCCCGAGGTGGAGGGGATCCACAGGGATCATTGAGTTTGGCTCTGCTGTCTATCAGCTGATGTGAAAGGGAGAGAGATGGAGCTCAAGGGGTCTGGTCGATGGACAGGGAGCCAAGGGTGCTGCTCAGGGGCAACAGAAGAGTAGATAAAATGTTTCCCTTACAGCAATGAGAAACAGTTGTAAGGTGAAGTGCAGATCAGGTTGTTAAATCCATCCAGATATTTTATTTTCATGAGAATTAGGACTCTATCAAAAAGCTCCCTGGGGAGCTTCCAATGCCTTTCACCAATCATGTGTTGTTAAAAATATACCCTCTAGATGCCGAGGGAGAGTAGTCTGGTTAGGAGCATGGTTTCCCTTGGTTTCCTCTGGATTTATGAGGAGAGAGAGGCACTTACAGAAAAGACCTATGTTCCAGATATGTTTGCTCTGCCTCTGATGGTTTTGGTTTCTACTGTGTAGAAACCATAGAGCAGAGGGCAGAGAGGTACCCATCTGAGCTGTACTTCGGATAGGCATGTTGTGAATCTAGCCCTCTGTCCCTTTCTCTCTATGTGTGAGATGGGAATACTTGCAGTGCTTCTCTCCCACTCTCCATCTCTTATGCTTCTTTAAATTACAAGATATTTATCTTCTTCAAATTACAAGGCCACCTGTGTAGTGGATGTAGTGTATGTGGCCCAACTATTGACTGTGTGCTTATGTAGTATGACTGCTATTGAATGAAATAAAAGAGATCAACATCTATCAATAGGATCAACATTTCAACTAGTTATTATCTCACATTCTGTAAGCGATCCTCTGGGAGCACTGAATTTATCTGAATAAAACTTCAAATTAGCGATACAAATGTAATGAGAGATGTAGAAATGACAGTAAGTGTGTATGTTCTGATTTTCAGGCAATTAAAATAAAAGATGTATGTATGAAAAGATCCACGACACCAGAAAAATGGGCTAAAGGAAGTGCAGGAGTGCTGAGCTTCATATTACATGAAAGTCCTTTTGTACTATTTTTAAGACATGATCAGCATTTGATAATGTTCAGGGATGTGAAATAAATGAAACCCAAAACTCCAGTATTTAATTAATAACAGAGTAATAATGTACACATAAAGGTACGTATAACAGTCAGTGCAGCAGTGACAAGACTGTGAAGACTAAGAATTCCTAGTCACACCATGTAATACCTTTGGGCTGCTATTTCTCCCTTTCTAAATTCTGTTTTGTCTAGAGCACTTGCAACCACAATGTTCTGATGAGAGTTGAATTTTTGCATCTCATTCTCCTTTTGTTTTTCTCTACTTGTTTTTATAGTAATAGCAAATTAATAAAGCAAGTAGTGTTAGTTTAGCTTATACATCTGCACCCATATTACATTTAAAATAAACATCTGCACACATGGAGGAATTTACTTGAGATTCTGATTCACAAGTAAAAAAGGAAAGACTGCTGGTTTAGTTAAGCAATTAATCAGGTGTATAAAACCATCTGAATTCTCTGAACACTGCATCGTAGAAGAACTCAGATCATGCATACAAAATTGAATCATGGAAATATGGTTGAGGCACATCAGGTTTGAATGAGGAGAATGCCAATCACCTCTGTTTGTCAAGGTCCTTTATGCTTTGAGTCACCAACCTTAAGGAGAGACAAAGGGTCTGCGTAGGGATCAGCATAATTCTCATGTCTGTTCAGATAACCTTCAGAGACATGCATAGAGACTTGCCACATATTTCTAAAAACACTCTTGTTTGTGAAATCATTTCTCTTTTATCATTTGTGTTTCTTTTCTTTTTGTGTGTGTGTGTTGCTTTTTTTTTTCTCTTTTTCTTTTTCTTTTTCTTTTTCTTTTTCTTTTTCTTTTTCTTTTTCTTTTTCTTTTTCTTTTTCTTTTTCTTTTTCTTTTTCTTTTTCTTTTTCTTTTTCTTTTTCTTTTTCTTTTTCTTTTTCTTTTTCTTTTTCTTTTTCTTTTTCTTTTTCTTTTTCTTTTTCTTTTTCTTTTTCTTTTTCTTTTTCTTTTTCTTTTTCTTTTTCTTTTTCTTTTTCTTTTTCTTTTTCTTTTTCTTTTTCTTTTTCTTTTTCTTTTTCTTTTTCTTTTTCTTTTTCTTTTTCTTTTTCTTTTTCTTTTTCTTTTTCTTTTTCTTTTTCTTTTTCTTTTTCTTTTTCTTTTTCTTTTTCTTTTTCTTTTTCTTTTTCTTTTTCTTTTTCTTTTTCTTTTTCTTTTTCTTTTTCTTTTTCTTTTTCTTTTTCTTTTTCTTTTTCTTTTTCTTTTTCTTTTTCTTTTTCTTTTTCTTTTTCTTTTTCTTTTTCTTTTTCTTTTTCTTTTTCTTTTTCTTTTTCTTTTTCTTTTTCTTTTTCTTTTTCTTTTTCTTTTTCTTTTTCTTTTTCTTTTTCTTTTTCTTTTTCTTTTTCTTTTTCTTTTTCTTTTTCTTTTTCTTTTTCTTTTTCTTTTTCTTTTTCTTTTTCTTTTTCTTTTTCTTTTTCTTTTTCTTTTTCTTTTTCTTTTTCTTTTTCTTTTTCTTTTTTTCTTTTTTTTACAGTTCTGGCTCTTCAGGGAACCATTTTAAGCAGGTAAATGCCATCCTCAGTAGTTGATCTTGCAAAGTATCCACAACAGTGGGCTCAGCTGGAAAGGCTGAAGAAAGCAAAAGTCTGGAAAGTATTTCAAAATACAGCTGCAAAATTTGGTCTGCCATAACTTGCCACCACTACCTGCTGCTGTTTTCCTTACAGCACCTAAGATCTGAGAGATTGTTGTGGCAGGAGGCAGGAGGGCTTTCTACACAGGAAAGCTGTTAGTGCTCTTTTGCGCCTTATGCTTTGGGGCTGGGAACTTATAGAGTAGATTCTTCAACAAGATTTTTTATCCTACTTGCTGAAAAATATGTATTTACCTACAGGTCGCTGCAGCACAAGATGATTCTACTAAAACAGATGCTATCAAACTGTCACCTTTCAATTCCATTGAATTCTGCGTGGATAAAGATGTGCTTCAAATCTGCTTTACTATTGTAATTTAAAGAGGACAGAATATGCTGCAGGCAATTTTATACAGCAACGAAATGATTTCCTTTTTATCAAGTTATAAAAGGAGATTATTTAAAATAAAACCAAAGTATGAACTACATTTGTACATTTAGGAAAGTAGATTTCCTGCATTTTTAGAAATAGTAACTGATCACTCAATGTTTGGGATCTAGATAACCCAGGTGAAAACAAAAATGTTTGTTCAAGACACACACAGTTTCTTAATCCGGAAATTTGCTTGATGACTCTTGGATTTAGACATGCTCACTGGAACAGTAGAGGTGTGCAATGAAATTTTGAGCTTTAAGCTCTGATTCAGCAAATCATTTTGTCATTTGCACACTTTTAATCAGATACTCTCAAGCACTTCACAGAAATTACTCTTTAATGCTATTGATATTTCTCTCTCTTCCATGCTATCGTCCAGTCTCTACTGATCTTCCACATTATTATTTATTCACTGTCTTAGATTTCGTTTCTTCGGACTTCATAATCACAAAAATATGGGAACGCTACCAAAAATAGCACAGCATCGTACATATTCAGCAGCAGTTGCTGTGAAAACGTGTGACAGGAACTAACCTTTCTCAAAACATGTTGCATTAGGAGCACTACAGAGAGCAATGAAGAATGGCTGCTCAGGACAGGCAAGTTCAATTTGGAAGACAGAAGCAGCAGCAGCAACAATTGTGGTTCCCTAGGAGAAAAGGAGCTTGCACATTGGATAAACCACAACATCTTAGGATTTCATCCCAGCTGCACCAGAACAGCAGGAATCAAAATACTTGTTAATGTTGTAATACGTTTGCTTTCAATCAGACAACAGAAGAATTCATTCCATTTGCTCGGTATTTTGCCCTCATGAACCCCATCCCCACAATAGCTTTGCAAGCACATCTGAGCAATTCCACAGTGGGTTTTACATCCACGGTAAGTGATATCCGCTGTGCCTATATGCAGGACTTGTGTCTTGTAGAGACTGCAGTGAAAGATTCTTCCCTAAATTCGATTCTGTAAAAAGCTACTTGACTGCTCCAACTAATCTTTTTTATTCTTCATCTTAGTTTACTCTTAAGGGTTTTTCGTTTCATCTTTTTCTGCTGTCCTAATGTACACAAATCACTTTTAGGGGTAGTGTCATGCGTATGAAGGGAGCAATTTATCAATACAGACACCTCTTTGATGAAGGATGGTTTGTCTTTACAAGGCTGGACAGCCCCAACTGAATTTCAATTTGCTATGGCATGCAAGGGATTTAGGGGATTAAGGTTGGTGAAAGGCTTTAAGCATCAACCAGCTTATTATTGCTGAAGGAGTATATGATTTGAAAACCTTGCCTGTCTTGATTTTTTTTAGTATATGGGGGTGAGATGGAGTGGAATGAGTGAGAAAAGCAGTAACCCACTTGACGATTTAGCAGATATTACTTTTCTTCTGTTTTTCAGACACACTGCCTAATTTTTGATGGGACAAGCAGAGCTTACAGGGCCACATCCAGTTGACAACAACAAAATATCTGGCTGATCATATTTTACCACTAACAACAGATACAAACACTTGCAATAAAAACAAAGCTGGAGGGGAGGGAGAGACTGGAGAAGGCAAGAAATATAAATAATAGGAATTTATGTAAATGAAGAAGTGGCGAACTGCTACAAATAAATATCATTCTGAGCACTGTGTATTGTCTGCTCTTTGGTATAAGGAAATTGCTAAGGAATAATATTCCTTGATGCAAAAATGTATTAAGTGTTTCATTCACCTTCTTTTTGTTGGAATGACAGAGTGGAGGGAAACCCAGAGGAGTCTTGTGGCTTAAAGCTATGTTAGTTACTTTGTGCACCATGGTATTAATTAATTACTGATAAATACAAAAATACTGTGAATCAGTCACCATGAAGTCTAATATTAAAGCAAGCACTACATTTTTTTTTGTTGAAGTCTAATTCTTTTGAGTAACTAAAGCATTACATGACTCATTTACTTATTAAGCTAACAAAAGTCTGCTGTGGTGAGTGAAACTCAGCACTGGGGAGAATTACAGCCATGAGTCCCTTTCCAGAGCAAAATTCCCAATTTTGCCAAATCCCCAGTTCTGAGGATATTATCTAGCTGCCACCACAAATGTTATCTTTTCTTCAGCAGGATATGGGCTAGGTCCTACTTGGGTAGAAAGCAAAACAAATTGCAGTGTAAAGTAGCTTTTCCTTTCTCTTACCTTTCTTTTCTCTCCTTAGTTTCTGCGTTCACAGAGCTGGAGACTGAAGTCCTGGCTGCTCTCAGAGCAGAGCAGCACTGCAGACAGGAGATGGATTTTTGTTTCCTTTTTTGTTTAAAGAAAATAATATACGTAGATTGCTCCAAAAGAAATCCTATTTATATGCATGAAAACTACAAAATATACAAAAAGCACCATAAAAACTATTCAACAGAGCAAAATCTCAGCAACAAAACACTGTTTTCCAATACAGTTACCACCATTAGCTACACATTTTCACCAGCAATATGCAAGAGCCTGCATGCCACACTAATAAAAGTCTGCTTCAAGGGAGGTGACCCACTGTTTCACAACTGCTATGATGGCACCTTATCTAGGAAAACATTACCCATGCTGTTTATCTTTCACTGGCTGGAACAGATGGAAGTCAGAAAGCACCAAATCCAGACTATACAGTGGGTGTGGTAGAACAGTCTGGTATTACCATGATGCAAGAGAGGTTGTCTTCTTCTCTGGCCTGATTCTGAAAGTTTGAGCCTTCAGTTTAGTCAGTGTCATGATGTAGCAACCAGAGTTGAATGTCAGAGTTGATGGAGCATTTGAGTGTTTGACAAGAAGTGGACAGATTTCAACAGGAGATTAAGCATCCTCAGAATATTTCAATTTCAGAGCTTTTCTGAGGTGAGCAGAAATGTGAATTAGCATCTTCTCCAATCCAGGTGAACTATAGTACACAAGGGAAACAGAGTAACATTGTCTCAGTTCTGATAATCTACTATATCCTTCTCCATCACAGTTGATAAAGATTGCTAGAATGAAGTCTTCAGTTTGTAATAAGATGTTTTGCTTCCTCTTCCATCACCTTAAATCATATTAAAATTACATGAATTTTGAACTATTTTATTTTATATTTTTGTGACAATTGACGAAGTCACTGATTTTCCATACAGTGCTGAATTTAGGCTTCTCTATGTCACCTTGTGGCCATAATGATTCTTCCTTCCACAGTGTGAGCTGCAACAAAGCTGGACAAAGCACACTTCATGGTTGTGCTGTATTACCTCTTTGATAAGGTTTTAAATAGGAATGACAATTAACTACCCTTACTCTAGTATCTTCTAAGCATAATTGTTGTCCCTGAGTTTTGCCAAGGACTTTGAATCTGGTTTTGTTTACTGTAAATCCCAGCTTTTTTGTTTGCTATTTTTATACCTCTTTAAAGTTTGGCTTAGCTCATGTGTGGAATTGAGTATCTCCTAGAAATCCCAACACATCCCTTCCATCCACTGCATTATGAAAGAGAGATGGTCTGAATGAGGGCACAAGCCTGGGAGGAGATGTTACGTAACTCACAGCATCTTAGGCCATGAGAAGAAGGTTCTTATGGATGTAGACCAAAAAAAATAAAAATGTTTATGACAACAAGGAAAGTTCAAAGGCTTCTAAGACTCAGGCCTTTAACCATGAATGAAATGCTCCTGCTCCTCTGTGCTGCACTGCCCATCCCTTCCATACAGCCACACCAATAACTCTATTGGCAGGGAAGGCCCAAGTGTCGGACTTCTGTCCTCTGCTAGCGGCCCATACATGGGCACTAAGGCTGGTGCTTTCTGAGAGCTAAACTTGATGAAGCACAATAACACAGCTGACAGGAAAGGGGCACTGTTGGACGGAGTATTCCACTCCACCCCTGTTTAAACATGCAGGACAGGGATGTTGATAGCAAGCAGAGTCTGAACCATCAGACAAGTCCGTAGAGATGAGGAGGACCAATGTTATGTGCAAAAGATGGGTCAGGATCAGGTCTGGTGAAGGTAACCATGGTTGGACACAACCCAGTCACCAACAGACAAGTCCATAATCACCCCTCAAGCCTGAGCTAAACTGAGGTTCCCAAGCCTGTGGGCAACATGTAGGGTAGAAGCCCTAGGTGAGGTGGGTCAGGGCTATTAATGCTTGTTAATGCCTCCAGGACCCTATCTCCAATAAACTGTCCAGAACAACAACAAGGTATTATTTGATCTCTTAACATTTAACTCATCTTGCTTCTCATCTAAGGAAGCTTGTTTCTTCGTTCAGGTTCAGAGAAATGAACTGTTAGGGTTTATGGAGTGGTGGTGATCTGAGGATAGAAGGTAATTCAGTCGGATAATTCAAATCCCAAAAACTTGTACTCTTTCTAAATTTCTCTGATGTCTCTTTATGAAATACAGCATCTCTCCACAATGCTTGTTTCCCTTAGAGTGGAAAAGCATTGCTCACTGCACTGCTTATCTTCTGTTAAGCCATCCACAAGTTCCTTTCCTGTTCACAGGAACTGTTTATAGCAATGCATATACTGACTGTAGCCTCTGTACCACCGTAATATTCCACACTTCTACAGGGGTTATGATGCATGTAATGCTGTTCCTTTCACTTATCTTGACTCTCACATATGCCTGCATGGGTAGTTCAGCACAGATCTGTTTTTCTAAACATGTCACTTGGTAAATCATCACCACAATGTCCCATAATCAATACAACAGCTTGGGGAAAATATATACAGTTACATATCTAGCAGCGTAAATGAAATCTCTACCTTCTATTTCAGGCCAGGCAACAAGAGACAAATGGGAAAAAAAAAAAGACAGCCAAGAAAAATCAGATTTTCTATAATTATATAAATTACAGCAAGAATGACTGTAATCACCTAAAATGCCTCTGGGGAGTTGGATTAGCAGAAGGCAATTTCTCAGATCCACACTCCAGGGTTTAAACCTAGGGTTGAGATTCAGAATTAGACTACCAAGCTAAAATAATTAACCCTTGGAAAGCAAAAATATATAAGTCAGAGGTATACTACCTATACACCCTCAGCACCTCTTTAGAAGGGAGGAATGTATAAGTGATGTTGTTTTAAAATATCTGTGGATATTTATATTTTATCAGCTCAGTCATACCTCATGCTTCAGGTTTTTTTTTTTTGTTTTTACTCTTACCAACTTTATCTCAAATAAAAGAAACAACAGCCACTCAAACAAATATCCCTTAAAGCCAATGGCAGATCTCCTTCAGTAATGTATGTCTATTGCAAAATACTTGATAAAAAATTCTTATACAGAACTAATCCTCATTTGTATGAAACGGAGCAAAAATATTTCAGAGGTAATTCAGAGATTTTCTAGGAAAATAAACCAGGTAGGTGTTTAGGATATGGAAGGAAGTAGAATTATTATGTTTTATAAAGGAATTTTTACTTTTGCTTATTTTCTTCGTAAGAGTGAAATGTAAAAGCCTTTTGTCGGGAATATGGTTAATATGTGTAAAAGGAGAATTTAAAAAAAGAAACAAGGATATCTCCTTTATGCTTTCTGTTTTTTTCAGAGGGGACATGGCTGGGGTAGTAGAGGATGGCAGAGTGAGCAGGTTGGAGGTGACTGTTTCTCCACATGGATGTTACCCTGGCTGTGGACTGAATACCTCAGCATGGATTTCATACCAGAAAGAACCAAGGCTTTGACCATGAGCAGAACTGTGAATGCAAAAATTCTATTAATGCTATCTGAATCAGCAGCTTCTCCACTCTGCAAGTTTTGTGTTTTGCCTGGAGTCTCATTATGTGATTTGAATCCAAAATGCTGCCACAAGGTCTGATTACCTAAAATTTGAAGCTATTGAATCTGCTACTGCTTGTGAAGATGTTACCATCAAACAATGAAAACATCAATAATTCTCTTAATCACAGAGAAACATTTTTTCCATGCAGCTAGTGCTTTGAGAATAGAAATTCATACAACCTACATCAATCAGGGAGTTCACACAAATAAATAACTTACAGCCCCAATGGTACCCTATCTTTGGCAGTTAGTATTGAAGATTTATGCTGATAAACACTACATTCAACGTGAGATGTGATTTCTGAAAATAAATCAATTCATTGGATTCCCAGACATCTGTATATTGTAGTCAGTCATTGATTACTGACTCAGCTGATTCTGCTGTTCATTCATCACATCTACTTGCATGAAAACTGAACTATTCTCTTTCAGGACTTCATTGAATATATGGCATGAATACAAGTGAAGCAGTGCTTTTCAAGTTAAAAATTATATTTGATAGCTGCACACTAAAGTGGCTTCATTTATGTAGCACAAACATGACAGAGATATAGACATATTTTTTGGAGACAAGTGTTGTGAATCAAAGAGGCTCTGCTGCACCTTGAACTGTACTGAATGCTTTATGCTGCATATTAAGGATGACACTTCACTGTTTGAAGATACTGTCTGTGCTTATAGCATTAGTTCTTTATTTAGCCAATAATAACCATGTATTTTACACTTGCCAACAAGCAAGAAGGGAAAGCTTCTGTTTCCAAATCCTTACTTAATTACAGCTTATTACCACTCTATGTACTCATATGCCTCAATAATTTAGCAAAGTTGGCAAAAGTAACAGATATGTAAGCAAATGAATGTAAAAGGAAGGATGGCAAAAGGGCAAATTATTTTGATAATTTATTAATTTATAGGAATGGCAGGATAATAACTTTCTAAACTTTTGCTGACTCTTTCTTCTTTTTGCCTGGAAATACAGGCTTTCATATTCAATTCCAAATTTTGCAGAAGTCCTGTAACAGATGAGTGGATCTATGAACATGAATTAGATGGATTTCATATATTATGTATTCATAATATTCACTAGTGGAGTTAGATGCCACTCCTGTAACAGCAGTTTTTCACAGAGTTATAAGAAATGAAGGAAAATGTGTTTTCTTATGTTTTACCTGGTAACTTGTTGATGAATGGGAAAATATTTTTGAGTTTTGCCTCATTTGTCATATCCTGGATATTCCCTTTTTTTTTTTTTTTCTCTGAAATTATCGTAGGACTTCTTTAAGAGAAATATTAACCAAAATGCACTGGAAGCAGTAGGTAATTTAGTTGAGTATACAGATAATAATTTTCTCATGCTTTCTCTAAAACTTTTCTGTAATTTGCTTCTGCTTCCAAGTTTCCAGCAGATAAATGCCATTGTCTATAATTTCTTCAGCAAAAGTCCTACCTGTCCATTGATAGGACAAGGGAAAAAGGTTCCAAACTAAAAGAGAGGAGATTCCGACTGAATATAAGGAAGAAGTTTTTTTACAGGTTGCTATCAGAGAGGTGGTGGAGGCCCCATCCTCAAAGACATTCAGTCAGACTGGATAGGGCTCTGAGCAATCTGGTCTTCTGTCCCTGTTAATTGTAGGGGAACTGGAGTAGGTAACCTTTAAGCATCCCTTACAACTCAAGTGATTCTATGATTCTATGGAGTCAGATGTGTTACCATGTTTACTGATGGCAACAAAGTTCCTGGTGCCTGTTTTGTATCTGTTTTCAGTGTCACCAACTTTTGCTGATGATTGTCTACACTGAACTACACACACTTTAATGTCATTGCACAAATGCCCCTTCTGTCAGCTGGCCCCTTGCTGTGTTCTTACAAAGTTAGATACAGCTGTCATGAGCTACTACTTAACAAAGCCTACA
>VXAB01009947.1:72628-82936 GCA_013399175.1 Odontophorus gujanensis | reverse complement strand
ACTCTACTCTACTCTACTCTACTCTACTCTACTCTACTCTACTCTACTCTACTCTACTCTACTCTACTCTCTACTCTGTCCTGTTCTATTCTGTTCCATTCTCAGTATTTTTTGTACTATACAGTAAAGGTTATTATTTCTCTGAAATAATCTGCTTCCATTGGTATTAAGAAAAATTCTTTATTGCCTCACTGAACTGCCATCATACTGCCATTACAATAACACAACTGCCACTGATTACTGATATTTTATGCATAGCCTTATTGTCCCTCTTCTGTACAATACAGATTTCTGTTGTTTCAAAGTAAGTCAGTTGCAGAACTGACACGTGCTTCTTAGACATCTCCATCAGTCTCCAAATATAACAATAACAGCACTTTTAAATTAAAAAATTAAAAAATTTAAAAAGCCCAAATTTAAATTTAAAAAGCCCAAAGTTTTGCTTGCAAATTGGCTTTTATAGTGAAGGCACCTCTCCTCTCTGTACTGCGTTACTTACATGTTTATGACAACCTGACTGNTAAAACTTTTCTGTAATTTGCTTCTGCTTCCAAGTTTCCAGCAGATAAATGCCATTGTCTATAATTTCTTCAGCAAAAGTCCTACCTGTCCATTGATAGGACAAGGGAAAAAGGTTCCAAACTAAAAGAGAGGAGATTCCGACTGAATATAAGGAAGAAGTTTTTTTACAGGTTGCTATCAGAGAGGTGGTGGAGGCCCCATCCTCAAAGACATTCAGTCAGACTGGATAGGGCTCTGAGCAATCTGGTCTTCTGTCCCTGTTAATTGTAGGGGAACTGGAGTAGGTAACCTTTAAGCATCCCTTACAACTCAAGTGATTCTATGATTCTATGGAGTCAGATGTGTTACCATGTTTACTGATGGCAACAAAGTTCCTGGTGCCTGTTTTGTATCTGTTTTCAGTGTCACCAACTTTTGCTGATGATTGTCTACACTGAACTACACACACTTTAATGTCATTGCACAAATGCCCCTTCTGTCAGCTGGCCCCTTGCTGTGTTCTTACAAAGTTAGATACAGCTGTCATGAGCTACTACTTAACAAAGCCTACAACTCTGGAGGGAGAGATGTGCATTATGCAATGCAAATTCAATATGAGCACCAAGTATCTTGTAGCCATTTAGGAAAAAAAAACAAACACTATGATCAATATGTTAGGGTCTGCAGAGCAACTTAACTCCCACTGACACTGTTTAAAGAAGAACATGACCCTGAAAAAGAGCTTTCAGTTCTGCTTTGGAACTAACTAAATGCAATAGCATTTTTAACACTGTATGACTAAAAGATAATCTTGTGAATGCAATGCAAAGGAAGCCAAAGCCCAACACCCAAAGAGCTTGGTTTTAACAATGGACCAATTATAAGCCTTTGATCTCAAGATCTGAATGTTCATGAAAGAGAATGTAAACTAAGTAGATTGAAGAACACAGTCATGAATGGTTGTGTGAGTTAGGTACAGTTGTTTAAAAATGGTGGGTAAAAATACAACCTGNAAAAAGCCCAAATTTAAATTTAAAAAGCCCAAAGTTTTGCTTGCAAATTGGCTTTTATAGTGAAGGCACCTCTCCTCTCTGTACTGCGTTACTTACATGTTTATGACAACCTGACTGTAATTGCAGCTGAGAAAGAATTTTGGTTTAAAAGCTATTAGTCTCAGATGTACAACTGAATTCTAGTCTTCATTACAGAAAACACGGCAGACTGAAAAATCTGACAAGGTCAGAGTTGCCCAAGGAGCAGTGAGAGGAAAAGGTGATTATCCTGGCAAAAGCTCACAAGTACCTTGCCTTGTTGAGCCATCTCTGACGGGAAAAGCTGCATCTGCGAGGAATGCTGCTGTCCTTTTAGACGTATTGTGCAAAGGGAGATTTATGTAGTTCATTCTCTGACCTGTGATAATGCATCATTAGAGCCCTCCGTGTTTTCCACCTTTCTGAACAAAGACTCATAACGGGGAGAATTATGAAAAAAAATCAGAAGAGATGCAGCAGCAGTGGCAGCAGGGGGAAGCGTGGCTCAAGCACAGAGAACTTCACCCAGGAGTTGAACAGAGTGATCTTTTCTTTTTATTCTTTTTTTTTTTTTTTACATTGTACGTTCACATCACTTTAAGGTCTCCATCTCTCCTTGCTTATCTGTCTAAAGCTCAGGCTTATTGACAGAATCAGAACATAACATGAAGCCCAAACAACCCCCACCTCTATCCTCCTTGTTTAACCCTTCACTTCCTTGGTGAACATTATAATCAATTGAGAGGTATAAGACACTTACAGGAAAAGCTGAGGTCACTCATGATCCCCTGTGAGAGCTCTGTTGGGTCCTCTGAAGTGAAATGATAACAGTGAAAACTGCTTCATGGCCCTGCATACCTTTGCTTTTATCCTGACCCCAGGCAATCTTTTTATTTAGCTCACTGAAATGCAGGGCTGCTGCTCTAGCTGACTGACTGGGGAATAAGTTTATATCTATTTAACCAAACCAGACTAGCATCCCCTCTTTTCTGGCCATGGATGGATATGGATTCAAGCAGTTGTAATGCTTTTTTGAGAACATTACCGAGACATTTTAATCACGGCTTGCTGCACTGGTAGATTAGTACCCAAATGCAATGACCTTCTTTTTGCTGTGGACATGAACATGCCAGAAAACCAAACAGCAGTACCCTTTGTCTTGATCCAATAAATTAGGATTAAGTAAACAAGAGAGACAAGCGCGATGTACTTTGAAAATCTGAGTGCACCTGTTTTTGCAGTGGAAAATTGAATGTTCTTTCTTTTCTCCCATAAAAGTGCTCCTGCCTGTGTTTGTCTCTTAGGGAGCAACAGTATAACCAGAATTTATGCGTGGTTTCCTACATATTTTGTGCTTGGAGATTATAAAAGAAAAAAAAAGAAACCACACTAAAATTGGTGTGCATTAGGAGGTATTAGAATATATTAGTCTGTCTGTTTGCCTCTTCCACTGAAGTTCAATACCACAAATGTGCACAAGGAAACACTTTGTGGGGAGAGGGAAACATGGAGGAAAGACGTATGTGAAAGTCTTATAGACAAATGTAAAATTAACCATTAACCTGAAGTGCTGGGGCCAAATGTTTCATTTCTTTGCATCACTGTTCTGGTACTTCCAATGATGAAAAATAAACACAAAGTATGTATATATGAAGAAACCTGTTATCTGCACCTGCTTTGCATCTTGCGGATTTACTGAAAGAGCTGTTCCTGAAAAGAAAGTCCCTTGAGATTAGAGTGTTTCAGAATACTCAAGCCCAGAGTTTTATCAACTTTTCTCCATTGAAATGCAGAATGAGATGTGTTTTACAGCATGGTAGAGGTTGTAGCAGCATGTACTAACAGACGGAGAAGTTAGCACTCCCCTAGACAGTTCTTTCTACTTGGAAATGGTCAGAGTAGCATCTTCTAGCTCTTTCCATTGGTCACTCTAAAAGAAATGCCTCCTATTTATTTCCATGGAAAATACAATATATATGAAAATCCCAATAATGCTATTTGATACAACAAATTTTTAGCTGTAAAACACTACTGTTCAACATAGTCATCACCATCAGCTATGCATTTTCAGCTGTGATAAATAAGAGCCTGCCTGCCACACATAAAAATCTTCATGGCAGTCCAGAACAAGGCTTGTCTTTTACACTGCTGCAATTGCTGCTGAAACGCACCACCCACCACATCGCTGTGCTCATACCCACTGCTTAGTCTCCATAAACATTAAATAAATGTTGATGAATGCCAGTGGGTGCCATTTTTTTTCTGCACAGAGAAATTCAGTTCCACACCTTTGCTTCATCTGCACTTTCCTCTCAGACACCATTCTCTCAGACTGCCCCTCTGCTGCTATCTGTCACACAGGAACAAAACGTCATGGAATATTGGTGGGAAGGTTCAACCTCTACTGTCATACCACCATTTTCCTCTGGTACTGTGGGCCAAAATAATAAAACAGCAGGTATTACTTTCAGGGTAGCCCTTATAGAGAGCTACAGTAGAATCTGCTCTTCTCTGAAAAGATGGTGAGTTGAATATATTTTGTCTTATTTCACACTTAAGCATCTTGTGTACCATCAGCAGAATCATACTACTGTCCAAAAATTGCTACCTTGTATATCTAACATCAGCCTCCAGGCAAAAAACAGAAACACAATGCTAACTTCCCATATAGATCAGAATATATTTCCATGTGCACACTGACTTGTTCTGTTCAGTGTTTGTATTCCCAAACAAGGACCACTGTATCCCAGAAGAATGTGTCTGCCTGGTAAGCAAGCAAGCAAGCAAGCTTCTGTCTGTGAGCATTTGGAGGGCTTGCCAGGCTGATCACAACTTTTGGTTACTCTGTATGCTTCTGGTGATACAGACAAGAAGTATAATACAACAAACATACAAGAAAAACAACCAATCAACATAAAATGTGGGAATTTGATTTCGGTGAGGCATAACAGATGTTTTGCTTAAGCACAGTTGTATAATACTTGCATAAAAAAGAAAATATTTTATTTCTCTTATTTCTCTCTGAAAGGCATGCAGTAAAAATAATTTTATTACTACCAGGTGTCTTCCTCAGGTGGTCAGGTAAAAAGTAAAATATTTTTATAGTACCTATAAACAATTTTACAGCATCTTAGTCACTCATGGTTAAGATTGAGATAATACAAAATTTGTTTGATGTGTAAGACCAATGCAAGGTAAAATTGATTGTATTTCACAGTTTTGTTCTATGTATTAAATTCCACAAAGCTGTTCTGCAGGTTATAGAGCAGTAGTTACCTCCAAAAATGTATATTTTATATGGTTCTTTTTATGAGAAGACAAAAGTAATTCCAGCACTTCAGTCATTACAGCCTTGACTCAGCTAAGTACGTAAGTGTCAGGCTAAGTGTAAGACCCAAAAGATAACTGCCTCTTTGAAGTTAGATGTAGTTGGATCTGTGGTTTGGTACTAATAACTTCTGATACTTCTGTTGAGTGAGTGTCTGCTTGAGTTTTGTCTGTGCAGTCAGGCACATCTGTGGAGATGGTGCCATTGGTCACTGAGGTTTTAGACATCCTAGCATGCAGGAGCATATCTGAAGAACATTACATGACATGGCACCAAGATATACCAGGATTTTATGAAGCTAGTGCTCCTATTGCTTTTTATCTTCTGCTACTGGACTTTCAACAATGATGAAAAATATCTTAGTAGGGTTACTAGCCAAGGATACAGAATTACTGGACACTTTTCAACAACATGAAGAGCCTGTTGTTTGTTCTGTGCTGCTAGTCAAGGTTCAAGATCATTCGAGCCTCAAATGAATCTTTACAGAATTGTAGGTTTACAAAAGGGTCTCTGAAGATCATCATCTACCTCTCCCTAAAAGTTAACTGATTCAGAGTGCTGCCCCATTCCTCTTGAGGACTGCGACTGTGACAGAAGGTCATTTCTCCTCTCTCCCAAAATGACTGCCTTCAGAGAGCAAGCAGTTTCAGCAGCGGAGAGCAAGTAAATACAAAATGCTGTATTTCAGGAGAAATTAGATACAACTCTTTGCTGTCATCAAGATTTACAGTTAATAAGAATTATAATAATAGTACAGATTAAAAAAAATGAATATTTGACTGTCTTAATCTGCATTTCAGCTGAATAGCTAGAAGTTTGATTTTTGAGTGGTCCGTGTGGAGCCAGGAGTTGGACTCAGTGATCATTATGGGTTTCTTCAAACTTGAGATACTCTACGATTTGATGAAGTCTACTAAATGTGCTTCATTCTCTCTTTATAAACATGAAGCCCAAGTAAGATTGCAGCCTTGTGATAACAGCATCCATTGTTATAATTCCAAATAGAATTACATTATAGCAATGAAACAATAAAAAGAAGCAAACTTATGAACAGATCTTCTATTGTAGGACAACATAAGAAAGAAGAGTTAGGGATTTGCTCAAAATCAGAAGTGGAAGAGATGTCTGTCCTGCATTTTGCATTCAGGAGTTGCTCACTCTCATAGCAGTACTTTAATTTTCACTATTCATTGTTGTGGTGCAGATAGGCAAGGATGTGTGGTTCACCTACTGTTTTCCCACTCAAGGCACTTGGATGCAAGCAAGGGACTTCTGTGTCCATGTTATTGCCAGCAAAGCGAGCTGGCCAGGAGTGGGCCAAGGGTTTGGAAGGGTGTTGTGAATTCATCCTTGCATTCTTGATCAAGAGTTATATAACCTTCAAGCTAAACCAGCTTTCAAATGCACACTAATGTCAAACTATGGTTTCAGGAGTAAATTACACTCACTCTTTAGCATTACATTTAATTTACTTGTTTATCATGGAGACACTGTGCGTGGATGAACTCCCAGCATTCTTTCAAACCCATGTGCGGATGTGTCCACACGACAGAACTTTTCAGTGTGACAACAACTTGGAATAAGAGGAGAGGAACTTTGCCCACTTACTTCATGATGGTATGGCATTTTAAAAGGAAGAAATGCAGAACGTGTTAAAAAAAACACCCATGCAAGAAAGCTACGAGATATTCTCAAATTCTCTTAAGTCACAACTATTCCCTTCTTATGCACAGAGGTCAAATGAGTTTTTTAATGTCATAGACTAGGATGATACCAGACCCGGGCATTTGGATTCACTGCTCTGATGAAAGCAAAACTTTCCACACATGCAGTGCTGGAAAGCCACACAACACAAGGATATATATTATTTTAAATCCTGCAAATGATATGAAATCTGCTTCATTGTTCACATGCTTCTAAATTAAAAAAATCATATTCAAATAGTCAGAATTCAGAAAATAATGCTCCCAGACTCTTTCGTGTAAATCTTGACATTAAACCAATCTTACCCTTGTCTTGCCACTTGAATCATTTATTTAAGCAGTGATAATAAAAGGTGTCAGCAATTCAGTTGTAAGCTCTTGAAGATTTCTGTGCGCATTGACCTTTAAGTGTTTGCATCTTGACAGGTGAGCCGTTCTTAACGTCTCCTATGAGATATGGTGGGGGCAAGGGGTCAGGCACGCTAATGATAAAATTACCATTTACCTTTTACCTCACCAGTCTCAGTGCCTGACATTATAAATGTAGGTAACCTTTCACCTGAAGGCTCTCTTTCTTCTGCACTGCTAGAGATTATGGAGAAATGAATGTGCTTGCAGCTGCAGAAGAGGCATCAGTCATGAAAAAAAGTGCTTTCTGAGATTGTTTCCCTTTAATTTTCATTATTTTTAGGAAAAGTGTGAAGAAGGCTACCCTGTTTTTTTTCTTTTTTTCTTTTTTTTTTTGCAGAGAGATCATTATCTGGCTTTTTCTATCTCAGCGTGCTATTTCTACTCGAGCCTATTCTGTTCCTGCTTATTAAGATGAAAACTCTATTTGTTAATTGATTAATGCAATTGATATTGCATCAGTCAGTAAAATTTCTTTCAAGGATAAATGGTCACATTATTAAGACTGTATTGATGAAGTTTGTAATTTGCCATAACCCAACAGGATCAGCTTGTTTACACTCACATCCTGATCCAAGTTCTCCTGAGCTTCAGTAAAGATCGCTCTTCCAAAGGCAGTTCTTCCCAATCAGTGGTAATAGGCACACAATTAGGGCTTTGAAGATATTGATATGAGTCGGAAAACTAAAGAAGGATTACTGATCTCCCACCCACTTAAGAAGTATCTGATTCTTCAGAAATAAAAATTCTGATGGTATTTCTAAACTCAGGAGCTTTACTGACTTTCAGGGATACCTGTTTTTCAATGTTATTTAGATGCTTTAGAAAACCAGATAGTGATATTTCATATATGACTAATCCACAATATGTTTCAGAATTATGAATATCAATTTAGTTCCCCTAGAACACACACGTAACATCTTCTTTTACATAGCACATTCATTTCTGAGAAACAGGAATAGGTACTACTATACCCACTTTCACAGATGAGGAGTTAAGGAGGAGATGGAATAATAATTGTGATATCCAGTGATGGTGTGCTGCTGAGGAACATTTGAAGACATCAAAATCTTCCGCATTTTGGGTGTAACTGACCATTTCTGTAGAGTTTATTACTGATGGCAGTTGCTGCTAAGAGTGTCCCTGCATTCAGACATGTCTTACTGAACCTCTCTCTACCACTTTTGGTTCCTAACAGCACAGGGACTGAGACAAGCAAACCATCTTTCTCAGGTCAACTAGTAGCAAAGCCCAGTAGTGCAACCCATCTTTTCAGAGCATCAGCCCTCACAGCCCAAATTTCTTTTCTTTGAGAACATCTGCTATAGAAATAATACAATTGGATGCCAGGAAGCTTAAGGAATGAGAGTGGGTTGAAATATGTGTTCTTCTTGGTAAAGTTAATGCACACAAAGGTACTTTATAAGATACAGGAACAGAAAATGAGGCACAGTTAATTTCAGCAATCAAGAGCCAAACGCTCTCAAGCTTTAGTAAAATTACTTCCCAAGAAGAACAGTTCCTGTGTGATAAATACAGTCAGGCTACTGTTAGGACATATATCATGCAAATTTAAGATTACTTAGTTCAAATATAAATCTTTATCACAGTGAAAGTTGGTATACCTTTGAATCTCCCAGTACAAATCTTGTTGCATTTTGGCTCATGTAATAAGGATACACATTTTGCAAAAGTTTCATTCAATGGATATCAGCCTTAATGAAATGGTACTCTGGGAAGAACATTAAAAATTGTTTCATCTTCTTTATATCAAAAGATCCGAGAATCTAGTTTTACCCAATCGTATGGAGTACATATACAGAGTTCAAGCATATAATAAATGAAAGGCAGAATATGATCACCATCCTTAGCTGACAGAATATGGAAAAGATTCTGTTTGTACCAGATTGAAAGGGCAACCAGGTTAAAAAGAAAACAACAACAACAACAACAACAACAACAACAAACAACAATAACAACAAAAACACCAGAAGAAATATTGTCCCTCCAAGAGGAGTGCATAGCTCAGCTCCCACATAAACCTGCGCTGCTTTTACCATCAAGCAGTTTGTGAAGCAGGACAGAAAGCACAGGAAAAAGCTTCCTCTGGGAAGCTTGTGTTCAAATCAAATGTGTTGAAAGGACACAGATGAGGATGTCACTCAGGCTGGATAACCTGGCAGAGTCATTTCCAGGCTTATCAGATCATGTTCCACTTGTCTGAATACTCCTGTTTTACTTCTGTGCATCAACACAAACTCAGCTGCCAGCACCAAAAGCAAGATTCATTTCCACAGCACAAAGGGCTTAACTGTGCTTTACAGGAAGTTTCCTCCTACCCTTCTGCCCTTGTTTCTCTCAGAATGGACTGCTGCTCTGTCATTCAAATTCTACAGTTACTGCGTCACGCTACTTACGGCTTAGACCAGAGAGGCACGCAGGCTCATGCAGATAACAAATTTCAGAATAGTGTGAGAGGTTGCAGAGACACCACAGATGCCATATAAATTTCTGGAAACATTTATGAATGAATTTTACGGGTGGTGGCAGAATTCTATCCACCAATATGTGTTCCTGGGACCAGGAGTAATATTCCATGCTTCTGAAAAGTTTCAATCACACAGTACCAAAGCAGTGGAAGGGAAAAAAAGTAAAATATTTATCTCCCCTCCTCCAGCCTGTGGAATGTTGAAGGATTAGTACAGACTAGGTTCACTGAGTTTTGCAATCAGTTTCTGATTCTGATAGTTAGGAAACAGCAGTTCTATGAACACTTAGAGGGCAGATTCCTGCTCTGACAGAGCACACTTGTTCAGCCCTTGCAAATCCTGCAATGTTTCTCAGCGTGGGCTAACCTGATCCTGGCAATAACATGCCAGTAATACCTCAAATGCTGGATTAAGCTCTGCCTCATCCCCTTTGTGTTCATTGAATATATATGATGCTAGCTGGCTTGAAGGAATCTTTCTTTTGATTTCCCAAGGGATATCCACAGAAGGGCTGATCCTGCCATATGCTGAATATATTGAGCATTTAAGGAAGCCAGAGGAATTTGAGAGTGTAAAGCAGCCTCCCAATCAAAAGGTGGTTGAAGAGGTGTTGCAACAGCAGCACCTTCAAAAATGTCATGCAAAATATTGCAAAGAGGGCTACACAAAATAGTGGTACTACAAAAAAAAAAAAAAAGAGGGAAAGAAAGAAGAAAAGAAAACAAGAAGGAAAGGAATTCGGAAGGAATTCAGAAGGAATTTGGAAGGAAGGAATTCGGAAGGAAGGAAGGAAGGAAGGAAGGAATTCGGAAGGAAGGAAGGAAGGAAGGGAAGGGAAGGGAAGGGAA
>VXAB01009947.1:0-72535 GCA_013399175.1 Odontophorus gujanensis | reverse complement strand
GGAAGGAAAAGGAAAAGGAAAAGGAAAATGTATCTAGTAAGAACCACACACTTCCTGAAGGGTACTCTTATCAGATACACTCCATTCCTGAATGTGCAAGGAGTATCTGCTTTCATGGCAAGGACGGAGTTTTGCCAAAAGAACTTCTATAGTATCACCAGCCATGCAAAGCAGCTTACATCTATGGAGCCCAATGGGAAACACATTCTGTAGATTGACTAGGAAACTAAGATGATAGGACACATTTTGAAATACAGATGTCTCCACTTCAGGCTGTGTTTATTGATTCTTAAAGATTTCAAAACAACATTAATCATGCAAAAAGGCAAAAATGTGGCAGATCAGTTCAGGAATGGAAGAGAAGGGGACTGACTTTTTCCCAAGAAGGTTTATGTCAACACATTTCTGAAAATTAATCACTAGTCAAAAAACTCTAGTGACAGATTGAACATTCCAACAGGAACTATGGAATGTAATATATTTCATTTATTTTTTTTTACAGTTTAAAGGGAAATATAATTTGCTAATACAAAGAGTAAGTAGAAGGTCTTTTGCATTTCAAAAAGACATTCTTTTTTTCCCAGTAAAAATAAATATTGTACTGATGGGAAAACTTACTAAAAATTAAGAAACATTTTGACGCATGTTCAGTTTGACAAAAAAAAAAAAAAAGAAGACTACTATAGTAGCTCACCCCCAGTATTCAAAGCTCTCTTTTTGCTGAGGAAAGATGGGAATTCTCTTCAGAGAAGGACTTTGGTATGTTCTGGATCTAGCTCTTATATACAAAACTATTCCATGACCTTTACCTCTTGTGATGCTTGCTACACCACTTAGCTCATGGAAATTGCTTAGAAATCAATAAAAGGAATTAATATTTTTCTTAGAATGTGTAGCAGAAGAGATCTGCCTAAATGAAATGAACAAGGTTGTATTTCCAGTATAATTTGTTCTGCATAAAACTTGTTCAACACCCAAGTCCATTCTCATTTTGTGTAGATAGTAGACCAAATCTTCTGGTGTCAACTGGCATGTTCTGATGACCACTCATGAAGCTTTGCTGTTTGACACCAGCTAAGAATTTGGATCCACTATTTAAGAGAGGGAGAGATGAAGTGCAACAGTAAATGTCAGACTGTATTTCCAGTTACATCAGACCAAGTCTAGAATAGGTTTTTTTAAAGCAAGAAATCTTTCTCAGATTTTCTTTGGTTAAACAGAAAAGAGAAGAGTTTGTCCCTGAGCATTTATGTCTTTCAAAAATCTCAGTCAGGCAGAAAAGACTTTTTAGTCAGTCTCCAACATGCCAGTGAAACCCAGAGTAGCCCACTGATATGCAAAGTACCTCATTTAATGAATTTACACACACAAGCTGACATATATATACACAGTAAAACTGGAAAAAAAAAAAGTCTAAGGCAAAAGAAAAATCCTCAGGACTAGATACAGTACCCTTTAAGTATAGAGTTGTTTAAAATATCAATCTCCTTATTGTAATTTGATGTGTGAAATTCAGGCGTGCATTTACAATTCAGATACCATTCCTTAGGGATTCCCATTTAGGGCCTATTCGTATGATTTATTTAGTGCCTTTCTTCACTTACTTATGCTTGAGATAGTTAGGTATAATGCACATATATGCACAAAGATAAAATGTTTATCATCATTACTTCAATGAAGTCATTTGCCATCCTTGACACCCTCTAATGTCCCAAGTGCTTCAACCCACTGGCTCATTTGCCTGGTCTTGTTCTCTCTTCACTTCTTCATCTTAAATTCTTGATTTGTTCCCTTCATCAATCATGGAAGTTTAGAGGGTAGCAGGAGGGAAGGCAGCAGAATAATTATCCAAATATAACAAAGGAAGGATCATTCTGTGCTGCAGGAGGGACAGTGGGAGGACGGAGGATGCATGAGTGTGTATTTCACGCTCCCTTGAAAACAATAATGATGTTTAATGGAAGCCAAAAAACCTGCTGGAAGCCAGTGTGGTCTCAAAACTGTGTCCCACACCACCAGTCTGAGGATCCAGTGCCCCACTATGTTTCCTCCGGCTGCTCTGCCTCCCATTGCCCCAGGCTGCCACCATTTCACCACTACTGGCATCTGCAGTCAGGAACCACACTGAATGTTCTCCTTCAGCCCTATTTTTCAAAGTAAAGGATCCAAATCACTGTGCTCTGACTACATTCAGCTAATTGGGCATTGCTTGCAATGACATCCGTGGAGTGGGGCTGAACAAATTGAAGGTGAAAGGAAGGTCTGGGGGGCAGGGTCTGGGGGATGTCAGCATGGCCTGGGGCACATAGTCACGCAGCTGGGGAGACAAGGGGAGGCTGAGGGGTCTGGGGTACCCCTAGGTGGCTCTCTGCATGGTAGCTCTTCCACTTGAGAGGAAGAGGATTTGTCTTTCATATTTTTCTGCCTACCTGGTACATAAGCTGACTGCAAAATGGTATTTCCCCATGTCTTGAAAGCAGGAATGTACAAAAAAGCCTGGTTGACCCCATTGCTGGGATGGCAGATCCTCTTGATGGCTGCACTCAGGAAAACATATGTTTTAGGAGTGCTCCTGAGCTCAGTGAAATGATAATAGCTGTTGTGTGCTACATCTGGGAAGACACAGGTCAGTGCAACCTTCGGTCAAACACTAGGCATACCATTGTGGCGTGCCCTAGTTAGGACTCTGTAAAAAAGAGTATGATAAGATGATAGCCCAGAGTTGGGAGAAATTAAAAAGGAAAAGCTTCTTGCAGACAACAAAACTAACAGTCAGTAAAACGCATTCATCTTGAAACAGAATCAAACAGTGTAAGATGGAAATGAACAAAAAACATTCATTTGCTTTTTTCTTTTTTTTTCTTTTCTAGTGTGGCTATGCTAGGCTTTGATCATTTACTCAAGTATCAATATTCACCTTACTCAAAATTCAATCAGTAGTGACAAATACCAGAAAGAAAACTCAGGTTTCTGAGTGCTCCTGGACACTTCAAAGAATACGAAATAAATCCATAAGTCCAGTAAAAGTCTCATCTTTCTTTTCTTTCTTTCTTCCTATCTTTCTTTTTCTTTCTTTCTTTCTATCCTTCTTTTCCTTCCTTTTCTTTCTATCTTTCTTTTCCTTCCTTCCTTCCTTCCTTCCTTCCATTTTCCGAATTCCTTCCTTCCTTCCTTCCTTTTTCCCAAATATGAAGAACATTGTTCGCAGTGCACTCAGAGAATAGAGCTGCTAGGTGATGGGGCAAAAACATTCCAGTGGAGTGAATGTGCTCTCTACAGAAAAAGCAGTTTGTCTCGGTTGAAGCTTAGGAGATTTGGTCCTTGAATGCATCTACTATACCTACAGAGAACGGCAGGCATCCTACCTGGGAACGTGCCTTTTGGAACTGGTCACTTCCAGTTTAACAAATGTTCAGCATTCAATCACTCATTTTTCCTGCTAAGAATTTTGGTCCATTTTCTTCTCCTTTCTGAGACTCACAGTTCAAACACAGGAGGTTAAACAGTCAGAAGCTCCAGATGTGGCAGTGTACCCCATTCCCCTTTTCTGCTTTCCTCATCATCATTATAGTGTCTTTGGACTGATTTAATATCAAATTTTGAAAGCGCCTGGACATTTCCTTTCCATAAATATAGTCCTACTTCACTCAATTAAACATGTTCTCTGTGAAACAGGCTTTCCTCTTCCTTGGGATTCAGAAACTACAGCAATAAACCCTCACTTTACTGCCATGCTGAAAGAATAAATGCAGCTCCTGGCTTAATCAGGACATTAATGAGTAGGGAAACAGCAGTGAAGATGATGGCTAACCAATCAATAATGACTGAATTACAGTTTAAAAACTGGATGTGTTAGATAGTTATTAACAATGTAATTATTCATAAATGTGCCTAATTATTCATAATTATTCAGAAACCTTATTACTTCTCTGATTTTCATAAGTGATCTCTAAGGCCAATTATTATTTGATTATGGCCACAGGACTCTATGTTGCTATTACTTCTTTTGTTCTAGAAAAGTACAGAGATACCTAGTGAAGTGAAATTAATGGAGGACTATAGGCACTGAGTGGTTCTTTAAGAAGAAAAAGTCTATGATTTGGAAACTTCTGTTGCCTTTCCTTTTAGCTCTTTCTTCAAGTTTCTTTTATTCCTTTATTACAGAAGCTGCTGCTGCCTAATTAGGGCTTTCTTGTAATTGCTGCATTTGATATCTTAATAGCATTACAGTGCGTATGCAGGAGGAAGGGGGAAAGGGGCAGAGGGACTATCAGTGCACATGTTTGTGAAGAAATCGAAAGCTCCCCAGGCTGTACAATTGAGCCAGAAAGGCCCAGGAGACAAATCCCAGCTAGTTCAGGTATCTTGCAGCCCAGTGGGAAACTCTGTCAGATCCAGGTACAGTAGTTCCTTGCCACTGATGGTAAGAAGGAGGCAGTGTTTTCCCTTTTAAACAAACAGTTGAGCTTCATTAGAAACATTTCCACAAAGGCATGGTGAGGAAGATGTATTTTACGTTTAGCATGTAATGCTTAACTCATTGCTACAGTCCAGGGAACATCAACTCAAACTAAACGACAGGCTTGGACAAATGTTGAATCAGATGCAGCCAGGATGCTGATCCAATCAGACCTTGTCATCAAGAAATCTGGGATTTTTGTCAGAAGACAGTACACTAATCAAAGAGGAGCATCAGTTTCTTTCCACTTTCTTTCCTCCCCTGAAAACATTCAAGCCATTATATTGTGGGGCGGCATTAGTCACGTTAAATTAGCATATAGATGAGTTCTGGGGGTAGGAAGGAGGGGGAGATAGGTTATGATAACCTGATGCTGTAATGCAGAAATCTTTTGGCTTATATATCAAACCCCATAGAGCCCTAAGCTTGTTACACAGGGGAAAATTGCACTTTCCCACAGGGATTACACCAGCTTCTTTTGTGTAATTTTACTGACAGGGTTTAATAAGAAAATACACACCCAAACACTGAAAAATCATGAACCATGTTCCACAAAGTCATCCAGATGTCTAAGAAAACATGAGATCTAAAC
Organism: Odontophorus gujanensis; assembly: GCA_013399175.1. Classification (NCBI taxonomy): domain Eukaryota; kingdom Metazoa; phylum Chordata; class Aves; order Galliformes; family Odontophoridae; genus Odontophorus; species Odontophorus gujanensis. The sequence goes on along the minus strand of VXAB01009947.1, from coordinate 67,484 downwards.
ATCTTTCAGATTCACTTCTTTATGGTTTCTGAACCAGAAGGGTTGGAAATCTTTTCTTCAAGCCAATAGCCAAGATTGTCCTTTCAGTGACTTGAGGGGTATAAAGAAAATCATTAGACACTGCAAGAGCTGTCAGGACCATTAGTGGCTCAGAACCACTACAGTGGAACAAGAAGGGCTGCCCAGCTGTGTGGTCATTTCTGCATCTCATGATCCGTAGCATATGCGTCATAGCAGGGGGTTCAAATGCAAGCACTACCACTCATTTGCACAAAGCTACTGTCATGCATATATATTCATATGTATTCCCCACTTTAATGGACAAGTCCAGATTCTGACCTCAGTTACACCTCTGTACCCCTGGAGCCGTTTTCCTGATGGTGGTGGAATTTGTGAAAATGATATCACTGTCTTTGACAGTACTCTTAGCTGAGGATATGGTGAGAAATAGTTTCATGATGAGAGAAGGCTACCAAATACAGGAAACAAAATAGCTCACTAGCAGCTGAAATGTCTACATCCACTGTTCTGCCTTTATTACTATTACTATTACTATTACTATTACTATTACTATTACTATTACTATTACTATTACTATTACTATTACTATTACTATTACTATTTTAATGAAAACTCCCTTGAAATGTTAATGGGAATTTTCTTCTCTATTAGACTATGTGATATAAACAGTTAAACACTGGCAGGCCTTTTCTGCAACATTTTCTGTAGTTTCCGTGATCATGAAGGAAAATACTCAACAAAGATACATGTGCAGTGTGGAGCCTCTTCTTATCACTTATTGAAATTAGAACTACTCTGTAAAAGGCCTCTGAATAGTTGATAATGGATCTCAAATAACACAAGCTGCTGTACTAATGTAACAAGAAAGGAATATATTTGATTTTTCCTGGTATCTATGGGTGGGAGTAAGAGCTTTGCAGCACACAATCAGATTCTAGGTTCTTACAGAAAGTACAGGGGAAGGGTTTTATTTTAGAATATATAATCAAAATCAGGAAAATACTGGACTGCTGTACAAAGACTGAAAACTTCTCCCCCCTTCAGAAGTTCTCATTTCACAGGGGAAATGAAATTTCTTTGGGCACGCTTGCATATCTTTAGTCTTCTCTCACCAAAATTGTGATAGCAATTCCATTTCTACATTTCTGTTGGAATTCAGTTCTCAATTTGAAGAACGGGGATAACTGCAGGAAGATGCAACACGGTTTCACAGCATAACTTTCCAAAAACTCTTCGGCTCTGACATAATGGGAATCTTATTCTGCCACAGCTCAGTCCAGATCAGAATCTGTCATAATACAGGATCCAAATCTCAGCGAGTCAGATTGGAAGGCTGTCTCAATTTTTGCAAGAGTTTACATATGTAAACAGTCATAGTGAACTCTTCTGACTTGTGAATGTGTTATTATCAGTCCAGAGAAGAGAATGTGTAGATTTAAAATATTTCACATTTACTCAACAATATAATTGGTGAAGGAGAAAAGAATAACTTAATGTATCATTTTTAATATAGTACAGCTTTTAGACTTGTAGCATAATCTATAGCTCTATAGTTACTACACTGTCCTGTGCCTCTTCAGCTTTCAATAAAGTACATTTTGCTTTATGACAAAGGATAAGGCTTAGATTGTTCCTAACACGTGTAGTATGACAGTCTTGTTTTGCACAGATTCAGTGTCTGAGAAATCAATCAAAAAGGTGCTTCCTTTCCCTGAGTCTGGAAACCCAGTGCTGCTTTTTCTCAAGGCACAACAAACAGCCATCAGGTACTCTAACAATGAATTTTAAGTCCTTTTTGCAAAGTTGAGCAAAGGTCTGTGTAAATTCTTGCAGGCAGCACAGAGTAGAAACCTACTTTGGGGAAAAAAAAATGTGATAAAATGTTGTTAGTACGTGTGTTATTGTTAGTGTGTGTTAGTGTGAAGCCTTGTGGCTTCAAAGGATTGAAAATGGAAGAATGTGACTGCAGAGCATAATGGGTCAACACTGCAGCTCTGATCGCTGGAGCATACACTACAAATTTCATGCTACATTAGGTAGATTTTAAAACCTAATCTGCTCCTATGAATGTTTTATTGGTAATTCTATGAAGGTACAGATTGCTTGACAACAAGGGGAACACAAGAGAGATACCTAGTAAATCCACAACTTTGTGACACCCCTGTGACCTAGGGGTCTACACGTCCAGAGCATCTCAGCTCACGTGAGTGCACCATAACAAGGCTCCTTTCAGATCTCATTCCCCTCTGCAAGGCAGTGAAGGCCATTCATTTAACCAATTATATTTTTTTCCTGTGTATCTGTATAACTCTGACGTATTGATCTATTAAGAGTGCATTTTTCACTTAAAGGTTAATGGATTGGCATGGTTAGGAAACACATTCCTGTGTGCAGTCAAATACCATGTGAGAAACAGAGAAGTTTCTGGTTAAGTGCAACACAGCTGTTAAAATGCTGTGCTAAAATACTACTCACACGTTCTTTCCAGTTAAATTTCTCCATTATAAAATAAATCTTGGCCAGTGATACAACAGCTAAGCTAGAAAGCTATGCTTGACATTTCTTTGCCTAGTTCCACTTATCATTATATATTCCACTAAAAACAGAGCATCACATCAGCAACTAAAGAGACTGGAGCCACAGTTCTATGACACTATAGGATTAACTAAGTCAGGTTTTTGTTTACCTCTTACTATAGACCCAGATGTATTGTTGCCTCTGCAACTCTTTGGCTTGCACTGGTGTTTGATTTTGTCATGGAAGGCTTTCAGGAGCTAAATCAGTTAAAAACTACTTACTTTGAGTTTGTATGGCTAATTTTGACTGGTTTAGTCTCTTTGATTGGCTTGTCAATGGATCAGATACATGCCTGAGACAGAGCAAGGGAATGTACAAGAACATGTGAGTGGAAGAGAGAGGGGTTCAGAACTGCCTACTCTGGTAGAGTGAGATGGTAGAGGATTCATCACACCTGGAGATGCAGCTTCATACCTCAGGGCCTGACCTCCAGCCGCCTTGTGCCTAGAGGTCCCCCCTCAGAGATAGGTTCAAGTCACTCCATTGACAGTTGGCTCTGTACCCACATCTCTGTCCAAACACACTACCTGGAGAGATGCTACACAGAGGGAGCAGTAGGGAAGTGTATATTCTGAATTGACCTGTTTTTTGTTCATCCTGATCGTAGTCTTCTTCTCAAGAGGCCTCACAGAGGAGATGGCAAGGAGTTTGCTGCCTACAGATCCAGAAGGGCTTCAACATGAGTTGTACTGCACTGATATGGATTAAGCAAGCACTTTTGATCTTGCCAAGAAAGCAAGGTATCAAGTAGGTATCAAGTCAGATTTAAAGCTGAAAACCATGGCACTAGATGTTTGCAAAGAATAGAATTATTTCATTAAGTCCAACTGTCTGACCACTTTAGAGCTAACCTATTGTTAGGCATTGCCCAAATGTATCTGGAACACTAACAGGCATGGGACATCAATCACCTCCCTTGGTAGCCGCTTCCAGTGTTAGACCACCCTCACAATAAAGAAATTTTAACCAGTGTCCATTCTGAAGTTCATCTGGCACAGCTTTGTGCCATTCTCATGTGTCCTGATGACTAGGAAGAAGTGACTGGAGTGCTACAGGTGTCATCCAGAAATTCTATAGATGGCTTCAGGATCAAACATGTAATACAAGGCATCAAACTGAAGAAACTGTAATACTCATTCCTATCTCCATAACTAAATCAACTTCCAAACCTGCCCACAACATTTCATTTGCTTTACCTTTGTCGAGATGTTAACCAGCAATCTCCTATAACAGCATACTTCTTCTGCATGAACTTTAATTTATAGTTCTTCTACTTCCTCTGTTTTATTCTAATAATTGTTTTTCAGATGTTTTACAAATAATCAGGGTCCTGTACATAACAAACAAGTGCACAAAGGCCTAGATTGAATAGTCAGGTTGTAATTCAGTCTCCAGGCTGAGAGGTTTGCTAACATACCCAAACCCTTAAGCAATATTCTTCAGTGTGGGACATTAGCAGGATCCCTCAATTGAATTACAGCATTTTATTCCATCTGGGACTCAGTATTGCAGTAGTGTGCTTAACATTGTACTACACAGGGAGGCATGAGAGTAATGGAATTTTACAGTAATAAGTTTTTTTATTATTAAATGAAAAGTAGTTCTATAGGATACCCGGTCATGTAGCATTGCTGGAATTCAAAATAAAGACCTCTTAAAAACATTCCTAAAAAATAAGCAGTTGTTCTATTTTGCAAATATTATAATGTGCTTGTAATATACAACCAATTTCTTAAACCACTAAGACTTTCTCAAGACGTAGAAGTTGCTATGGAATTTTAGCTATATTTTTTTTATCGCAATAATTACAATACATTGATAATTGATTTTTGAAACAAAGACTCTTTCATTTCAGTTAAGTATTTTGGCACATACTTCTATTTGTTCTCAGTAACATTAAGCTCATGTCCACATGTACACCTCATTAATCAGGCACTTCAAAGAAGTTTTCTGAATTTAGTGCTGAAATTTATTTTTTCTTTTTAATTCTCCTTAACAAATCTATGTAACAGAGAGAGGATGGTAGAAGAGCACCATCAAGCAAGTTAAAGAAGGGTTAACGTGACTTCAAAATATGCTGCTTCTCTGCACTGTCTTGGGTAATATCATGTCATGCAGTTAATATGAAACAAACTAGAAAAGTTCAGATTTTATAGGAAGAAAAGAAGACATAAAATATAGGCAGACACAACAGAAATAACTCCCTATCATATATTTTTCTTTTTAATTAATATTTCATGATCAGTTAACCAGCAGTCTGTTATCTCCTTAATAAGGTAAAGGGCTTATAACCAATAAAAAATATTTATTGCCACGTTTTTATGTTTTAATCAAGGGCAAACTCCTCAACATATTCATTTTTAGCAGCTTCACATAATGAATGATTAAGTTAAAAAAATAGCTTTTTATGTTAACAAGAAAATATCATGCATTGGTTAGTTAATTATCTCAGTGTCCTTTGGAAGTGTGATAAATATGGGAAATAAGGAAGAAATAGAGATAATAATCTGAAAGACATAGAGTGCAAGTCAAGTTCTGATTTTATTGTGCTAATAACAGCTTTGTCATTGGGTACATGATTCAGAATTTTCTCCTTGATCCTTATGGCAGACATAGTGTTTGGGGACCTCAGGACTCCACTGGGAACCACTGCGGCTTGAGGTCTTCCAAAAACACAAACTGGAGAGAGTGCAAGCACAAGCAATATAGGTTTTAATGGTCAAAATAAAATCTTAATGAGCCCCTAATGCACAGCGGGACAAATTTCCAATTACCAGAGGGTGATAATTGGGCAAACTGAAGTAAGCAGACAAATCCAGTCTGCTCAGACATGAATCTGAAACTTGCTGTAAGCTAAAATAACTGATATGCTCTAACTGGCCTTTATTTCATTTTTTCCTTCATTCTTACTATCACCATGGTTATTACTCAAATAGCCAGTTTTTACCAGCTTCTCAATGGGAACTTTCTAACCTTCAGGCAAAGTAGATTTATATTACTACTACTACTACTGCAACTACTACCACTATTACTGTTGTTAATTATTGCATAAATAAATACTCATAAAAAGCAATAAAAACACTGAATAATGTTTTGTCAGAAGTCTTAAGATATACTTGGTCCATGTTTCAAAGAAATACCATAGACAGGCACATTTCCTGATCTTCCAGGAAGGATTTAACTGAGAAGGAATAAAGAGAGGACTTTCAGTCTAGAGCTTTTGAAAGAGCTACAGTCTCAAACACCATGACCGACTAAAAGAGAAGACAGATACAGGGGCTAGGTCAAAAACAGAAATGTGAGAGACACGATGTTGCTAACTTTCTTGTTTCTCAAGGGAGATCATCAGAAGTTTGCAAATCTTGATGCTTTCCTCCTTCCCATTTCCGCCCTAGGTAATAACCCAGTGGCACAGCCAAGAGAAAAACATACAGCTGCGCATCAGGGCTCATGCTCGACCTGGGAGTGGGTACGATGCTGCAGAGGCTCACATGACGTGTTCTGCAGCCACAGGAATGGGACAGCAACTTCTGCCAGAGGGACAGTAGCATGATGAAAGACAGAAAGGCTTGACACTCCTGTAAATATAGCTGTAGCTTTGTTTGTCAGAGCTGTATAAGACATTTACAGACAAGTGACATTTTATTTAGCACTTCTAACTTAGAATCTTTGCTCAGATATATTTGCATTATTAAAAAAGAAAAATCATAATCTAGTTTGTTCCTGTGTAAAATGAGCATTGAAATCACGGGCATAATCCTGTATGATGTTCAACAACTCACAATGATTCCTGTATGTTCCACTTTCCCAGTGAATGATACAGTGGGATAAGCACAAAATGTATCACAGATCTTTCTTACACATCTTTACATTTACAGCGTGCATGTTTAATTGCATAACATTTGTAATCTCCCTGCTGTTGTAGTAGCTTATCCTTTTCCCACATCAAAGAATATAAAAATACCTGGTGGAATAGATTCTAGAGTTAAAATTACAGTGAAAAAGATGAATAATTAGCTAGGATCAACCCAAAGCCAGACTAAACTGACTTGTATTGATGAGGAAGTGAAATAATTTTATTTTGTTGGTCACATTTGATGCTATTCTTATGGATAAGAGAAGTGCATAAAGGGTTTCAATTAACAGACTTTAACAGCCCAATAGCATATAACTATTATTCTACATAGAATCACAGAATCACAGAACTGTAGGGGTTGGAAGAAACCTCTAGAGATCATTGAGTCCAACCCTCCTACCAAAGCAGCTCCCTAGCCCAGGTTGCACAGGTAGGTGTCCGGTGGGTCTTGAACGTTTCCAGAGAAGGAGAGTCCACCACCTCTACCTATTTCATCCACCGATCATATTTGAAATGAGCTTATAACACCTACTAATTATTCATTAACCCATTATAAACCACTTAGATGTGGAATGTTAATATCAAAAACAATCTTGTGGAAACCAAGGATACTTTTTTCCAGCAAGTAAGTAGTACTTGCTGCTTAATCCTTTGGTGACTGCACAGATAAGAGTACAGATAGACAGAATCCCTGTGTTTTTGTACATTCCAGGAAAAAAAAATTAAGTCCCAGCTTACTTCATGCCTTAGTCGTGATTTCATTTAAAAATGTGGCTTGGGGTATGTAGCTGCTTTGTACTTAGAGGTACTGCTGTAGAATAGAAAACCATATTCATATGACTCCTATTATAAAAATAACACTTCTCTACCAACATGTTATAAAGATATCATGATTCTGAATATTCAATACAAAGCTTAATTTGCTCTGAAAAAAAAAAAAAAGTCATTGACACAGGTTTTTATCTCTTTTCTGCCTTTTTTTTATTACTTTTTTTTTCCTCTACCTGGCGATTTTTAGATAACTTTGCTCTGACGTGAAATACAGAGGTATTAGCAGATAGCACTAACAGTGAGAAATCAAGAAGTGGACCAGAAGAAAAATAAATGTAATTATTGACGTCTTTAAGATACATCTTACTTTGTCGTATTTACAGTACATGGCTAAAATTCTAAAAAGACTATTTCAAACGGCTTCCATAAAATGCTCAATCTCAACTTCAACCTCTCCTCTCCTCTAAAAATACTAAAAACAGCTCTGAATGTACACATTACCAATTCTAATAACCTTTGCTGAGCAGCTGGAAAATGTAAGCCACAGAGTTTTAAACACACAGCATAAGTATAATGTAGTTCCCCTTTAAACAGAGATAAAATTCACTAATGACTTTAAGGAAAAAAAGACAGAATACTACAGTGTTTATGAAAGACCTGTCTTATGTTTTATTGCATGAACAATGTAGAATGCCAGTCTTATTTCTTTTATTTATGATTCTCAGCTCATAAGTTGCTGTAATCATCTTTAATAGTTGCAAATGGGTTATACTGGGTTGTGCACACCATGTTACTGAATCTCAGGAAGTGCACTTTCGTGGTAAGAGCCATGTTTTATCTCAGCAGGAACAACTCTCTTTTAAAGAGTGTCATCCGTAATTAATTTTAAATACTATGTGAAGTGAAATAAATTCAATCTGAAATTCATTCTGATGCAGAAAGAGCATGTATGACATACAAACTAGTTTTGCATTCAAGCTTGGTGCAAGCTATCTGTGCAGGACTGACAGCATCCTTGTTATCATCTAGAGGACAGTCCTCAACAGTCAATCAAAACCCCAAGGTTGAAAGAAGCTGACATAATGCCCATCAAAGTATTCTCATTAAAACTGATTTCAGATTGTATGTTGACTCTCCTTGACCAGAATGACTCTGTGGATGTTCATATAGTGTGTAAGGCATTGCTCAGACAGTTGGTAGCCCCAGTAGCAAATTGTAAAACATTCTGTATGCCCGAAGGGCCTGATGAATTCTCCTTCACATTACGTTCCTTGTAGGTCCTCTGGGACCAAAGGGATTGGTCTTAAGTTGTTTCTGTTTTATTAATTAATGAGGATGAAATTTAAATGCCTCTGAGATATTGTTGGTAAGGATGACTTCTACATAAGCTAACTGTCTTTCAGGTTATACTTTCCGCTACAACCTCTCCTGCTGTATATGTATTTATTCTTCCTGTGTTTTCCCTCACGTAATCCTCACCTCTTTAAAAAATATTCCAGCACCATTAAAGTCAGGTTGTCTTGTCAATAGGAGCATTCTGTAGACTCCACTACATGGCAGTACACAATATTCTTCTTTGGTACACCACAGTTATTACCACATTTTTGTACAATGAATCTGTCAACTCTGTGGTTTTGCTTTTATGGTTGGTAATACAAAAAGCATTGTGTTGGTTTTAATTTTGCTTCTCTTCTGCATTACTGTTTTAATTTTCATGAGGGCAAATCAATCGGCTCCTTAAAAAACATTTTTTTTTTTTTAATTTGGGAAGAGGGCAGAAATAACAGCGCCACATTAACCACACTGTGTAGTAGTACAGAATGGGCTCAAATAATATAATCCCTCTAAACATCCATGTGTTTCCTTTGCTGACTACATTACAGTGTTGTAGTTATACAGCCATAGTTCACCCCCGGGGGGTGTAATTTCCCAGTCTCAAAAGGATTTGCTTAACTAGGGCAACTTTTGTGCCACCTAGTGGTCGTTACTCTCTAAATAACAAACGACCCTAAGATTTCTTCACCTTAAATTTTAAGACTGTAAGTATATTGGAAATCTTCAGCATTAGTAAACTGTTAAATAAGGAGTAAAAAATCCCCGTTTCAATTATGAAGAATTTTCTCCTTCACTATCTTTTCTTGCAGCTTTTATTTGTCTGTTTATCATTTATCACCCTAGGCACCTGCCCTTGCCTTGCCTCTGCTATGCAGAGAGAATTATCATAAATTGAAACCTTTTTAACCTTCTTCTTGCTACAGTTTATTTCTGGGTTGAGATCTTTCACTTCCAGTCACATTTCATTTAGTCATTTTGATGCTTGCAACAGGTGAGTCCTGAGTTCCCCCTCATTCTGTTGTAGAAAATGGAACAAATTGTCACCACTCTGTCACTCAGTAGAGATGCCAGTACATAGTAGCAAAGGTGATGAACCTTTCCAAACAGTTACACTTTAAGCTGTACTAGCCACAGTTTTTTAAGCCTTGCTGCCTGAACTCAGTCACCTCCATCTATTCTCCGGCACAAAACTGCTGTAGAGTTAACAAGTTCCCAGAAGGTGCAAAAATGGGCAGACCTCATTGGCTTCAGTTTGAAATAATGTTAAAAAAGCTTGCTCATCCCAAGTCCTCTCAAGATTGCTGTTGTGACAGTTCTATAAGCGTATTGCATCTCTGTAGTCCCACTGAGATACTCAGAAACTAAACCCCAGTATTCAGACTAGACAGGCTGGCTCCTATCGAGGTACACTCTTTAGCTGTGGGATGTTCAGTGCAAGCCTAAGGCTAAGTATAGAGTGCTTTAATAAGTATCAATGGATAATGAACAGAGACATCCATCAGTAGGAAAATCTGTCTTAAGCTGTGTATGGAAGGCTGTGCACTTTAGTTACATCATCCTTTAATGACAGAGAGTTCCACAGACTCACTGAGGACCAAGACAAGAGGGATTTGTTGCTGGAAATGGGCACCCTGAGTTAGTCCTCCTTGCATTACTGCCAGATTTTCGCCTGCAGTCTCCTGCAGATGGCATCACAGTACCATCTGGACATGACTCAAAAATGCAACATCTAAACAGTGCTTTCATTACTAAGAACTAGGTCATGGTTTCTCTTTGTAACTGTCCTGCTGGCACTCACCTGACAAGAGTCTGAGAGTCTGATGGATACTCTGTAGAGTGGAACTTGATGAGATGAGATTCCTTGAGCTGGAAGTTCAAACCCCTTCTTCATCAAATTTCCATAGTACCCCATGATATGGTATTTGGAAAGGGACATTATGATGATGTTATTCATTTATAAAGACAACTGATTCGAGAAACGGTCCAAATAATAAGTCCTGTCAGAATAATTACAAGTCTATAAGGCTAGCAGTGGTGGTATTTGTTCTGCTAATTGTACTTAATTTACTGTGAAGATTTTCATGGCTCCTGTAGCTTCATGTGTGCAGAGTTCTGGTTCTGCTGCAAATACCAGGGGAGGAAGATTATCAGTTAGGTAGTCTGATGAGAAGCCTACATGGCAGGTTTTTCAGTGTTTTTTTTTTTGTTTTTTTTTTTTTTTATTTGGATGCAGCCAACAGCGTGTAGTTATGCTGCTTCGCACCAGGAGCTGTTAGGAATCCAGCTTCTGCTCATATTGTGCAACAGGGAAGGCAGCAAGACCCACATTGTCCTGGATGTGTATGTTTGTGGCTGGAGTGATTACACTTCAACACATGGCTTAACTTTGGTTAGTTAAGAGTGCGAGTAGGAAGACTGTTTTGTCTTATGCCTATGGCCTAAAACTGGTCTTTCTGATCATGGAAATTTATGGATGCATTAGCCAGGTTTGGAACTGGATGACAGCTTGTAATGGATGCTGACAGGTGACTGTTAGAATGATTACATACCTACAGGCCACCACAACATGAAGCATACGTGGGCAATGCTTACAAAATAGGAATACTCATGCATACTCTGTGTTTACTTCTTGCATGGGAGACACCCATTCTATGAGATCTCGGAGGAGTTTCTTTGGAAGGAAGAGCTCACAGTAAAGTAAAGGAAAAAATGTTCTGGCAAGAAAATTAAGAAAAACAAGAGCAGTATTATAAAATTTGAAAAGAAAGAAATAGACAGCACACTGAGCCACATCCCCAGTTGACACTGGCTGATTTTTAAGCTGCTTCCCAAGGAATGGTTACATGGAAATATTTTCTTTCTCTTTGCAAACATGTGTGTATCTCTGCCTCTTTAGTAATTTTTGTGTGTATGATAAATATCATCAGAATTTCACAGAACTGTAGATTGCTGATGGATTAAGCATCTTTTACAAGAGCAGGATGGAGGAGAAAGATCCTACTGATATTCCAGTCCAAGAAAAAAACTTCAGTCATAGCCTATACTTTTAGAGACAGCAAAGCTAAAAGATGTGTCTGTAAATTGTCAATTTTAGTGCTTGTGGCTTTATTTAAATAAATGTAATATGGGAACTGTCCTTTTGTCCTTTAGAAGCAGGGTAGGATCACAGTAAATATGGTCAGATTCAGCTCCCTGAAATCACCATCACTACTCTGATTTATATCAGTGGAGATGACATTAGCTGAACTGTATTTACCTTCTCCCTTCTTCCCTATACAGAACAATGGACCCGAGATATCCAAGAGGTCAGCAGTGTTAAAAGCTTTTAATGGATGGACTCATGACCATCAAGCTCATCTGATATCTGAGTATGGGCTGGAGAAAATCCAGTGTTGTGACAAGTGCCAATTTGAAGGCAGTTGTTAAAGAAGTTCCTCTCAAATCACAAGGAAGATGACAGGAGGTATTGCGCTGGGTAAACCCTCTCCTCTTTGTCTCTTATGCCTGTTACCTGTTTCCCATTAGCGAGGCTGACAAGACCCATAATAAGATCACCTGCCTGTTTTTCCTTCCCTTCCTCCCCCTACTAGATAGAGATCAGTGCAGGCATGGGGAAGAAAGAGGATTGATTTAGGTGGACCTAAAGAAAGGTGTTCTCATCTGAAACCAGGTGTTCCTAATGCCTGCCATAAGATTTATTACATTCTGCATCAGACAGCCCATACTGAGCATTCCTAAGTAATTGGGATTCTGTACTCCAACGACTGATGGGCACTGACCTCTTCTTGCAAGCTTTATTAAGTGTCTGAGCTTCTTTATTCCAGCTTCCATCCCCCAACCTACTTCTTCTGTCATATCCCAGCAGATACTTTATGACGTTGCCATGCCAGGAAGCTGACATGAACAATATTACACTTCACCCAGCCTGAGGCTACTGTAAGAAATGGTCAAATATCTGAAGTTTAAGCTAAGTAATATGGTCTTAATGAGATCATGTAGACTATGGATCAAAAGCATAACCAAAAAGGTAAAAATAATCAAGCATCTGTACATGCATGCAGTAAGAATACAGCAACTTTCCAATGAGTCCATCTGTAAGGTTACAAGAGAAAAAGTGATTCAAAGGGACTGATCAGAAGAAAATGTTTTCCTTAAGTAGTTTTCACCTCAAAATAAGGGAAAGTATTATCCACTACCATATATAACAAGCCTGATGCTGTGCACGTATTTACTGTCCTTTAACTGGACCAGAGATAAAATAGTTCTTTACTCACTGTGATTTTCACTGGAAAATTTACTTCTGTTTTGAATCTTTATTTTTTGTGTGTGCTTTTGTGCACTTGCAGATTCTGATAGGTTTTTGGTTCAAATGGAACTAAGACTCCATATACTTAAAGAATTCTGATCATTGGCTTTTGACTGTAATAGTATAATTCTGTTGAACTCTTGTAGATTCCTTCTGATCACTGACTCTCACTGATTATCATTTCAAGATGGTTTTTTTTCCAAGTCTGCAGGTCCAGGCTCATTTCGGTAAGATGCAAGATGTTCTTCACATCCCAGAGTCCAAGCAAGGTTGGTACAATATTTTGCTATTTTGCTCAATAAGCAAGAAAGGAAGATTACAGACTGAAAGAATGACCATTCATTCCACAGCCAATACAGTTCTCCCTCGAACACAACAAAATGAATCAATAACAACAAAAGCTTTGCAACATTTAAATTCATACAGAAATGAGGCCCTAAACATGCACGTGAGATGTTGTACATCACAGGTCTGTTAACTACATCATGGATTAGAGTGGTTAGAAATTCTCCAAATACAGCTCTCCACTTTCCCAAACTGTATAGGTAATTTAGAATCTGTTATTAGGGAGACAAAAAGAATTTCCACTAAGCTTTTAGCTTTGTTTCTGCTACACTTCAGCTTTCATAATGCTCAGTTCATCATAAAACAGTCATTTACTCTGGGCTAAACAATATATTGATAAAATGTCAAATTTAAAAGGTCAGCATTTGGCTTAGTGAGGGGAAATCACTGCTGTTTTTGTTCAGCAGCAAATAGCTTTCATTTAACTAGGGAGTGAATACTTGAAAATCAAGTTCTGCACAACAGAGTTTGGTGCTATGTCCTTTGGTGCTAAGTTTTTTAATTGTTAGAGGAGAATGCATTGCTGTTATGCACCGTAGCAGTTCAGTATGCATTAAATGTCCATATTCCCCTAAAAAGTTATTAACTATCACAGGAATATTTTTTAATTTCACAGCTGGTCCTCAGTGTCCTTGAGGCGGCCCCTGGCACAGGCTGCACAGAGAGGTGGTGGAGTCTCCTTCTCTGGAGATGTTCAAGACCCACCTGGACACCTGCCTGTGCAACCTGGGCTAGGGAGCTGCTTTGGCAGGGGGTTGGACTCGATGATCTCTAAAGGTCCCTTCCAACCCCTACAATTCTGTGTTTCTGTGATTCTGTGACATTCCAGGCTGTATCAGGTCAAATACTCTCCATATAATAATTCAAATGTACGGAAGCCAAATAATTCTGAAATTCATGTGTCATTTTCCTCTTTGTTGCCACCATACTTTTTCTTAAAATAATTGCAGAAAATAATTGCAAGTGCAATGACAAAATCTACACGATAAAATTCTGTAGTTAAAGGCTTTATCATTGGTTGTAAGTGAAACATGGTGTTTACATGCAGAAGCTTTTCAATTGTTTATTTACATACTATTTTTCAAACCCTAATATATCCTGATGACAGATATTTTATTGATAAAAATTCACAAAAATATTTGTAGATAGAGTCTCCCCTATGCTCTATGTTGTGCAGTTTATGCCAAATGGAGCACGTGAAAACCACTTCTGCAGTAGTCTCAACAAACCGAATATATAAAAACAAAAGTATAAAGAAAATGAAAAAATAATGGCTTGAATATATTGAATAAATTCTCAAATACAGTTCTTGCAGTAAACACAAACCTATCAGTGATAGGTCAGAATCCAGGAAGGAATCCTGCACTGATGATCAAAACTGAGTACTAATTTAAGAGAAATAGATACTTGTAAGAATTATCTGTGAGAGTTCATTCAACAGGCAATATTCAATAGGCATTATGCAATTCCCACCTTCTGAAAGGGAGAAAAAAGTACACTGTCCCATCTTTGTAAGGTCATGTAAATTTCAGACATACCATTAGCAACTCTGCTTCTGTTTATCAGTACTCCAACCAGGGAAATACTTCATCCTCCCCCTTCAGGATAAGAGGAGAATAAAACATAGCACCTCTCTATAAGGTGACCTGAAAACTACTTTAGCAAAGATCAGTCAGCATCTGTGAACATAGAGTCAGTTTAACTCAGTAGGAAAAGTGGAGATGTACCTGAGGACATTTGCCTGTGATCCCTCCCAACTTCTCAGACTTGAACTTCACCTTCATGGTGAATAATAATGAGCTAACACCTGCAGTGCCAAATAATTAGCATAACTTTATTGGAGTTCATCACTGAGACAAAAAGGAAGCATACTGTTACTTGTCTCTGGAAGCTGCTGGAACTGAAAACTACATTCACACAGCAACAATTCATGGTATCATCAGTTAAAGGCACGAATATATGTTTTGATATATTCCTGGAATTAGTTTCCACTCTTTTTTTTCTGTCCAAGCCAGAAACACTGGAACTCAGACTTTGTATTAGAAGTTACATTTTGCTGAATGGTATATAACTACCATTCAGTGTGCACCAGTGCGGTGTTGCTGAGTTTTACACAAGACAACTAGATGGAAGAAGCACCTAGATGAAAGAAGCAACAGGAAGTAGTCTGTGTCTGTTTTATAACATTTACACTAACACTTCTACCCACCTAAGCTGTGTCATTTTCATTCTGTTAGCATTCTAAGTCACACTTCAACAAAACCCTTAAGTGTAGGCCAGTTTTGAATTCATCAAAACTATTTGGACGTCTTTGATATGAATGAATGCCAAAAGCAGTTAACTTTAAAGGCTAATAGATGTTTAACACTCCACCTTTGTGCAGACAGAATCTGACATGCTGATTTACCTGTTACAACTGATTAACATTTTGATGTTCAGAAAGATATCAGAAGGTTAAACTCAATTAGCCAAAAGGAATTCTTCTAAGACTGATCTTTTGTTCATGGCAATCATTATGTGGATCTTATTTAAAATCAACACTACAATCAAACAACTGTGTGAATCCTTATGTTCTCTGGATATGAATGTTAAATATTATGAAACCAAAGGTGTCCCTAGATATCCCAGAAGTCAATCTCAGAGCCAATACTGTTTAACATCTTTAATAACTTTAATGACTACATTAAGGGACACTGCACTGCTAGCAAGTGTGCAAAACTGGGAGTGGCTTATACCCCAGATAGTTGTGCCTTCATTCAGAACTATGAGGAAAAGCTGAAGAAACGGACTGACAGAGTCCTCACAGATTTCAACAAAATGCGAATGAACAACCTTATGCAAAAACATAGCAGCTGGAAATAAGCTCTGCAGAAAAGAACCTGGTGGTTCTAACTAACTAACTGATTATTGTTCCCATCTAGCAACAGGAGAAATTAAGGCATACTGGCATTCCTGAAATCATTTATCACTCTTCTGGGGAATAAAATACAGATTTCCTGACTCCTCTCCAGGAAAGACCTTGCAGTGAACATTTGGCTACACTCATGTTGTTGTAGAAAGATTTTGATTTCTGGCAGGAAAACACTCTCTTGTTCCACGGCCTTTATAAAGTTTAAAAGAAGTGGTGACTTCCTACGTTTCATGCTGAGAAGGGAAGAAACAAACTTTTCTCTGAGCTGACCTTCAGGAGATGTTGTATTGCCTCAAGCCCTATCATTAAACATAGCAGCAAACACTAATGTTTATGATATAATGTTAAAAAAGCATCTAAACAATAGGAATGCCTCTTTACTTCTCTACTGCACTCTGATGTCCTAAAAAAATGTGTGTGTTATCCAGGATCACTTAATATTTTGAATGTATGGATATATGATATGCTTATAGAGGAAATCTGCATTATTTATAAACATCTCTGGATGCTCTGGAAGTTGAAAGTTAGGACTTGTAGCAAGCAGGAACATGTCCTGTGGCTTCAGCATTTTTCTGTCTGTTTAGATCTGTTTTGATCAGTAAAAGTTCAGACCTCTGTTTTCCCTCTATGCATTATAGAGCACGGAGGTAAAAAAGGTAGGAAAAAATGCTTCCTTCTGCCAAATAACTGCTGCCTTCATAAGATCACATCTTCTGATTTTTTCCTTAACTATTTTTTTGTTTTGTTTTGTTTTGGTGCATTTAAGGCCTGAAAAGTAGTGACCTTGTTGCTAAGCAACTAGGATGCCTAGGCCTCAGCCCTGGTGGCTGAGATGGAAAAAGGTCAATTAATGTGGCAGGCCTGTCCTTATCAATATGCTACCATGGCACCAACTTTTATTTCTTTACAGTAATATATCATAATAAGTTTTCTAGGTCTTTATACTGTGGTTCTCCTTTTGAATAAAAGCATAACTAAGACTTGAGGGTATGTCTGATATAACAGAAAATGTAACCATAAAAAAAAGAAACCCAGAATAGAAATCATCTGACTGCTGACTATCCTGCTGTGCTGCCTGAGGCAGTTACACATTTCCATTGAGTTATTTTATGATCAGGCCAGTATGTTATTGAAATATTATCTCTTTAGCCTTTCTCATTCTGATAAGAAATGACAGGCTCTCAGAACAGTAATACACATGGAGAACAAAATATGGAGCTGTGGAGAAAATTCTGTTGGGGTAAGGAACAGCCGCTTGAGCATATTTGTATTAAAACTTCCTCATAGTTCCTGTGCTGGGCTTTAAATAGCTGTCCTGTTTTCATACCAAAGTGAGCATCAGAAACCTTTAATACCACTATTACTACCATCACCACATCCACCACCACTACTACTACAAAATTTTGTGAATCAGTTTAGCAGTATGGACCATTTTCTTCATGAAAGTCTCCATTTGGAAACATGACCAAGACATTACTGGGAGTGTGAGACATGGGCTCATGCAGCTGGTACTGGAACAAGCACCCAGAACAAGAAACTGGGGAAAAAAAAAAGTCTGAGCAAGTTTCAGGTGGTTAACTATGTATTAATTCCAGTAATAAACAAAGATTGCATCTAGTTAAAGATGGAGGTTTCCACGGGTTATCCTTATAGGTGAGATAACAGTGTGGAGAGACCCGGTCAGGCTCTTTATTGAAAACCTGTTAGGATGCCCCACAAATCATTATCTTTGCAGAGAATTGAGCCAGAGGTGTACCTAATTCCACAGCTACTGCAGAAAGACAGCCTCCATCTAGCTACCTCGCTACAGCCAAAGTAACTAAGAAAGAAAGATTGAAAGAAATCCAGACTGCAGCCTTTGATATCTTACTGCAGTCACTTGATGATTTCAGGTGCATAAATACCACCTTGTTAATTACTGTTTATAGTCAAGAATAAAAGTAAAGGTCTCACCCTCAGCTTCAAAAGTATGAATATCCCTTCTCTTCCCCAAGCCTCCTACCCAAGAAAAATGATTCTGCAAAATTCATTCTGACTTTGCCATAATGTGAGTGAAATCCAGGCCTACTGTTGTCACCCAGCTCCAGGCAATGGGATTAGATACCCTCTCTGTTCTTACACACCATGTACCCGATGGCACATGTACTGACCTCCAACTAATTTGAAGTGAGGACTCTCAGCTGTTCAGACCAGCTTCCTTGCAGTTACAACGCTCATGTGTCTTTTACTTCCTTGCTTTATAGCATTAATGGAGAAGCAGATGTTGCCTTCCTCCCTGCAAATGCTATACAGTGAATCATCTTAGCCTCTCCGTAAAATTTTAACTTAATGGAGTCCTGGCATTTGTGATGAGCTGAGGAACTTAATTTTATAGAACAACCTATTGAACAAGCTGTTCTTGGACATTCTCATCTCAACTAAATGTTAAAAGTATTAAAATTCACATTAGCACAAGAGGAAATTTTGCATGGGTAATCCTTTAATACAGTGTTTTATGGCTCTATTAGCTGCACAGCAGCTGGTGACATGATGAATTTAAACCATTAAAAAATTCAGTAAGAGGTTTAAAAGTCAGCTTTTTAAAACATAATCTTGCTGCAAGGAAAGAGAACTTCTCCTCAGGGCCAGAGACATGGTGAGTTCACAGTGTGGCAGGTATAGGAAATACACCTGCATGACAAGCTTTCATATGCTTATGGCTTCACACCTAACAGAGAGCTTATGGAGATGAGAAAGAACTCAGGAGAATAAGGGAATTCTTAAGGAGCATGTTTAAGTAATGCATCTGTCCAGCTTTCTCTCTACCTCCCTTCATTTTCATTTTTATTTTTTCTGATAAAGGATTTAATGCTGCAGAGTTAAAAGGTTGAGTCGCCTTTCAGGTTCTTAAATATGTATTCAGTACAAAGGCCATACAACAGGAACTATTTACTTCCCTCTTGAAGATTTACTACTTGCCAGAAGCTGGGAGAGTGAGAAAATTCCTGTATTTGCCACACTAGAAGAAATACAGATTTCTGGAAACAAAAAAACAAAAAAACAAGAAAAACACCACTTTCCTTTTTCTTCTCTTGGGTACAAAGAACAATGTTAGTGTATTTGTATCACATATGTTCGATAAATATATACGAGTACACAGTATTGCTCAATAGTCACTTTACCATGATAGTTAATACTCTTCTCAAGTAATCTCTTAGAACCATGTAATTTTTTTTTAATATGAATTTCTGTTATATAGTTTTCATTAAAAGTGCTTTGTCTTTGCAGATGCAAGACATGAAAACATAAATTCCTACATACTTTTAAACTAAAAATTAATACAAAGGACTTACTTATAATTATTATATTTCATTATAATATATATTATAATTATTTTAAGCTGCATGACTTTTATAACGTTGTAACTATTTTTTGAGACATTTTTCAACACATTTGGTGGTGTTATTATCATATATCCCTATTCTTTGCCAGTTCTCTGGAATCCTCACTTTATGAAATGAGACTAAAACTACTTTACCCAGACTACAGTTCTTTTGGTCACCATTTCCTCGTTTGGATTATTCACCAATATGTACATCCTCCTGGATGAATTATTTTGCCGTGCACTCATCTGTTATAAACTTATCCCAGAATGACCTCTGCCAATATGGTTACTACAGTAACTCATTTATTTTTTTTCTTCTTTTTGTGTTTACCACTCACTAATTTTGATGGAGAAATACACTTTTTTTTTTTTTTATGAATGTACTTGATACAATTTTCAAAGCTACCAACATACTTAAAGATATTTTCAGATGCTTACAACTCTTCTGAAATGATTTCAGAAGTGAATGCCTTGCAGGTGAGAAAGGCTTTGCAGAGAATAACCTGCTAATAACAATGACTTTGTAGTATGGCAGTCTGTAGGATGTAATGTTTCCATTTGTCAAGATGAGATGAATTAGAGTTATCATGCCCTCTGCATAAACAAATTCTGCTACAAGAAAATCATGTGAATAACTTTCCTGAAAAGGGCTGAGTATGTCAGGAAAGCACAGCACTTGGTCCAAAGAAAAAGTGATGGCTGGAAAAAGGCAGAGGTTTGTGGACGCAGTACAAAAAAAGCTGGGTGATTCAGGGAGATTTAGGAAGAAAAATCAGGTAAAATATTATATGGGATGAAACAGGTCATTAAGCAGAAGTTTTGATCTGGGTTTTGATCAAGAAAAATCTGAGTATTTTAGCTTTCCTTCCCAAACATTCACCTTTTCTAGCTTCCCATGGAGAGACAATAGATGTACTATAAATCAATTCCAAGCACATTTATTAGATAAAATTCACTGTTAGATTTTATTATTGTATATTTGATTATGATCTATGATGGACTGCTGTAAAACAATAAAGGACACTTTAAGAAATTAATTAATTTGGTCTTTCACCAATCCAGAGATAACAAAAGCAAGACTCTACAGATTCACATTGCCTTAGAAAGTGGCTGAGTTGAAAGTGAGAAAGAACTGTACAAAGACACCGAGCTCAGATTGATTTTAAAAAAAATACAGGAAACAATTTTTTTGTTGTTCTTTTCATTGCATGATCTAATTGTATTTGATTTTCCTCTATGGGACTTTGTGCTTCTTATGTTTCATCTGGATTTATAAGTAGATCAGCTTTTTATAATTATTTTTAATTTTTTTTTTTATTTTATTTTTAAAAATGAACTTGATAGGAAGAAACTCACAAGTCACGAAAAGGGGGAAACTTACAGTCATTAAAATAAAACAGAAACCCAATCAAACAAAAAAAAAACATTCTACCCCAAATAAAGTGTGTTCAAATCTGATCTAACTAAAGGCACATCTGCATATTCAGGGCATACTATTGTGTGTTAGCTATAACCACACTCAAAATTCATTCACAACTTCCTAAGAACATCCAGAGATGAAGTATAATTGCTATGTGTGGATATGAACTAAGTAAACATTAAGGAGATTTATCCTCAGAAAGCAATCAGAGCATTCAACCTGCTTTTTCCTAGTTTATTCTGCATATTTTATCAAGTATTTCTGCTCACTTGAAAACTTGGAGTGAATTACTTTATTTAGTATTTCAATAAATAAATCTTATATAAATTCAATATTTTGCAGCTGCTATCTGTACTCAATCCAGCAGGTCAGGTACTATGGCAGCATCATCTTCACATTATGGAGAACCTTTCAGCAAGAAACTATGTATAATGCTGCATTACAGCACTTCACTGTGTCTAAATTCAGGTGAATGGGAGTACAACACCACAGTGCACTGTGAGGTTGGTATATGTAAAAACCAGAAACCACCTACTTGGCTGTCCTTGGTTTTTGCTAAGAACAAAAAATAATTCAAAAAAAGAAAGAGATCAAAATAGGAAAGTAACCCTGCTTACAAGCGCACATACTCCTGAAGATCTCTGACATGCTTTCCCTTAAAACCTATTTCCAGGTAAATTGGTGTGAAGGTTACAACACTACCTGAGAGAATGAATTGTCCTTTGTCCTCTCAAGTGCTCTGTTTAGAAGGTATCAATCTGCAAAGCTTTTTTTTGGTTTGTTGATTACAGTAGTGTGCAAATTAATTCACAACCCACAAACCAGGAAGAAAACTCTTTCAGCAGAATGCACTTACTACAGAAGTCAAAATTTAAATTCAAACTACTCTACATTGCCTCACACAGGGCAATTAGTAAAGAGAAAAATAACTTATCTGCCCTTTTAAATTCATGAAATTTGTTATAACACCGCCTTAGCAATACATTATATTTAAAATTAGATTTGTCAGAATAGCATTGGCTGGCAAACCTGATGCCTTTTTCCTTGTTACAATGTGTATTACAGATGTGTGATTTATATACATTCAAATGATTTACTGTATTTCACACTTTCAGCACCAATGACTTACTTAAAATAAGATTTTGATGCAGGTGAGCAAGGAACAAAGAAAGATTTAGGGAGCCAGAATAATAAGTTCACATATTGCTTATCATATATATATATATATATCTAAATATGCATGCAGTCATATATATGTAAACACTTTTGCATTTAAGAATAGTGAAAACATGATGAATCATCAATTAATGAAGGGACTTAACACCTCTCAGAGATAGATACTCTTGCACTCAGCATGCATAAATATCAGGAAATACCTTATAAAATGTAAATGGGAGGTTCTTCATGTTTTTATTGTTGAGACACAGTTTAAAGTGTTTATAACCTAAAAGTATGCATCTATAGGAAATTTCTGAAAGAATGCGTTGTACTGATTATAACAATAAAATATTACAGCCTCTACTTTATTGCTGGAAGCTGCCTGATAAGAATACCATTTTAAAGACTTCTATCTTTTCCTTGCTAATATCATTTACCTTTCTTTTAACTTTAGGTTGAAAATTCTTTTATGTTTTACATTTGAACCGTGCTCTAATTCAGTGTGACAGTTTTGCCTGTTTGACAGCTCCATTTTGTGGAAGAAAACAATGCAAATACTGTGATATAAATCAATAGCAGAATTTCAGATATCATTAGTTTACCACTCAGTGAGTAGTCTAAAAACATGCCCAGTAATACAAATTATCTCTTTAAACTTTATGCAAAAACAAAGTAATGGCTTTGCCATTGATTAAATCATCTCTGTGGACTGCATCAAGAGGACTCTGAAAGGCAAGATGAATGTGATTGTTCACACTGTTTTGTCTTATCAACTTCTGAACTGGAACAGACATAGCTGTAATTACTTACACTAGTGATTGTAGAAATGAAACCTTAATCTATAAAAGCCTCAAAATCAAAATACATTAATTGGTAAAAAAGCTAGAAAGATTAGAACACAGCAAATGAGTGTTTTTAAAGTTTATATTTGCTCCAAGTATCTGCTTTCATTTACAATGTCAGTTTGACTTCAGATTGCTGTTACCTTTACAGTGGCGAAGTAGTGCAAAAAGCCACATATATAAGGAGGAAGAAGTTATTTAAATTATGAGGTTTATTTTTTAATTTCATCACTTTGGATATAAGCCGATATATACAAATTCAACAATATCTACCCATTGCCTGAGCTCCTATTGGATGCTTTACTGCACATGTGCAAGCGATGAGTAACAAGATCAGTAACACACTTTCTTTCCTCTTTCAGCCTTCAGTCATTCTTCATATTAAGTTAACCCCGCATGGTTTTTCCTAGAGCCCTAGCTAGAAAAGTATAATTTTTAAAGAAGTTATTGAAATAGTTTACGATGGCTAGCTAATTAGGACTCTGAGAAGCTTTTTCCTTTGTGAAGAACAACAAACCAACCGTAACAAAAAGGATCTTTTAAGTAGTCAAGAAAAGCCACAAAGGTAATTCGGGAAAATAAAAAGTACCCTGGAAATGGATCAAAAAAGAAAATGTGGAATCTTACACCTGTGAAGGGGCTAACAAACGAGCAGTGAAAAAATGAGACCTGACATGTGTGTCATATGTCAAGAAGACAGAGTAGATAACAAGAACTGACATGTAAGAAGACGCCTTTGTCAAATTGCCAGAAGTTCCAAAGCTGGGGACACCTTGCTAAAGGCAGATGAGGTTGGGAAAGATGAATGCACCATGCCACTTTTCAAAGGTCAGGGCTATGCAAAAGCACAAGTGAAACACTGCCATGGTTGCCACACAACCTAAGTGGAGAAAGAAAAGTTCAATTTCCTCCTGCAATGCAAAAATTGCAAGAAAACCTAATAATTAGAGTATTACAGGATAGTCAGTCATTTAACTACTGAAAACCTGGGGGGGACATATTCTAATCTCATTTCACTTGAGAAATCCTGTTGCCTTTATTGGCAGAATTTGGACCACTGATGGGAGATCTCTCATTCTGACTTCAAGAACAGTTGTTCTCTTGCAGCCTGATTCATTAAGTCAGTGGGACACTTTCTACTGAATCCTCTGAGAATAAGATCAGTGCATTGATGTATCTCAGTTGTTTCAGAAGTCTTTCTAATCAAAGGTGATCTGAATGCCTTCCATCCAATTACTACACCAAAGACAGTCAGTTTCATAATACTTCTAGATACTGCTTTTTCAGCTGGATCCATCAAGACAGGAAAACCCATTCCATGTACTTTACTGTCTGTTTG
Source organism: Odontophorus gujanensis (assembly GCA_013399175.1). Lineage (NCBI taxonomy): Eukaryota > Metazoa > Chordata > Aves > Galliformes > Odontophoridae > Odontophorus > Odontophorus gujanensis. The sequence continues at coordinate 43,239 of VXAB01009947.1, read as the reverse complement.
TATTCTTGCCTATTGTTCCTCTCAACTCAGAATAAAAAGAAGGTAAGGAGTGTGATAGCTTTTATTTTTGCCAGATCGAAGAAGTGGGTTTAAAGTTTAGGAAAGAGCTGGGGTGTAATGTCATTTTGTCTAAATCACTACAACAATTCTCAGGTTCTGAACCCCAGAGATCAAGATCCCTTTCTGTGAAAATCCAATGTTCTCTCCTTTTCTGTGGCACTTTTCCTTCCAGATACTGCTGTGGTGCTTCTTCACACTTTACTCACAACTATTGTTTTTCTGTGTTTTTTGACCCTTTGTTTCTCCTAAATAACTAATACATGTGGCAGTTTCTCCTGTTTGTTAATTCTGTTCTATTATCAGAGTTGTGGACTCTTCTGTACATTTTCACTACCCATGACTGCAGTTTTAGACACCTATGTATATCTGAGATTCTCTCTTCAATGGAAAAAGGTCGAAGTGATCTTTACTTGTTACACACAATAATTCATTGTCTTTACATTTCAAACTATGATCAAGCTTGTTGCTATGTATTTTACAGTGTTTAATGAACGCACGTGGCATTCAGGAAAGGTCTTGCAGTAAAAGAAGTAATCCCCATTTCATCAATGGAATTTCAATCAGGAAAATTCCACCTGCTTTATTCTTTCCAAGCACTGGTGATTAGATTACATTACGTACACAGCAGTTCAAGGAAGAATAGAGAAGCTGAAATTGACATATAAGCAGTTGCATTGTTTTCAGCAACTCAGTGCAGACTTTATGGTTCTTTATCATGCTGTCTCAGATTGTTTGTCTTCATATGCAGCACTGTTTTTCTTGAGAAACACTGGAAATTAGGACAAAGGGAGGGTTCCTTACTCATTTAATCTGACTGTTTTGCCTGCAAGGTATCGGGGGCCAGAAGCAGGTAGTAAAAAAGGTAATATAACAAATCATCATATAAGCATTGGTCTCCTTCCACACTGCTAATCTTTCATGTTTCAGTGTATCTAATGGAGATGAGAGGTGAAACAGCTAAGTGAGTCTAATTTACAATAAGCAAACTCACTGGGGTCATGTATTTGGCCTGAGTAATTGTCAGTGTGTTAACAAGGCCTGCATTTAAAGAAAGGGAGGACAAAAGAGGGGATAGCCAAAATTTATCTTACTAGGGACCAACGAAAGCAAATGTTCCTAGTTTCATCAAGGACATTTCTTCCATTAAATGAGTGCACAGGAAAGAGAGACATCGTTCAAGTACAAGGGTTCAGTTTGCAGCAAGCCACAAATCACATTTCATTTATCAGGCCTACAGATGACAGGATATCATCAAATCCCCGGAGAGTCATATTCATTAAAAAGAAATCTTAAGTAATTACAACAATTAATTGACTTGAAACAGTTTCGAGTGGAAAAGGTTTACATAATTCATTTGCCAGACAAAACAAGCCTTATGAAGTCAGGGCGACGTATTATTTAGAAATGTCTTCCCTTTCCTGTCCTCTTGAAAAGCATAGAGTAACATCAAACACCTGGAGACAACTAATATGGGCATACAGACAAACAAACAGCAGAAATTGGGTTTCTATTGCTATAAATGTAAAAGCAATACTGTCTCACTGTCTTGCTCATACTATTACTTGAAGACATTCACCCATTTCTGTTGTGTTTACTGTAAATAGACAGAGGTTTTCTAAAGATTATGTAACAGCATGTTTGGGAAAAAAAGACAAATGAAAATCCTTCACATAGCCACCATGCAGTGTAAAAATTATGCACGTCTAGTTTCAAATGCAGCCTGAAGATTTCCTCCAGGTTGCGAAGGATGCAGACATGTCTTGCTTCTTCCTGTTGATTGGCCCTGAATTTGTAGGTTTCAGAATGCCTTTCTCTTATGATGCATCAGCAGTGAATAGAAACATTCATCAGAGCATTCTTATTATATTATCCAACAGTTTCTTGTGCTCCAAAGTATGCCAGTTTCTAGATTTTACTTCTTGTTTTGTTCTCATTTTACAAACTGAGACAGAAATTTTCTGTTCTATATGTTTTCAGTCTTTGATACAGTATGTAGATCAATCAAAGAGTATTAATACTTCCAGGTATTAATAGAAAACAGGTAGAGCAAGGAGATTTCCAAAGTAATCAAAACTTTATGAGTTGAGAAAGTTCTCTAACTGCTCAGGCAGTTATTTAACATGTTATTTTTTTCTGTTGGTGGCCCCAGTTGCAGTCCATTTCTCTGCACGTACATACCAGTATCTTAGGGGAATGAAGGAAAACAGTCACACTTCACAAACTGTATTTTCAAAAATAACAGCCGTTGTAAAGCGTGTGCCAGAAATGCTGATTATTAAAGTATCTGAAGTCAATGTGTAGGCATGCAATTAATTTATCATATTGTTTCACTTGAAGAGCAAAACAAGTATATTATTGTGAGACTTAAAAAACTCGTTTCCTGTATCATTAACTAAGACAAATCTGCAACTCTACCTAACAATCTGGAAATGCCCAATTCAAATGATTAATGAAACATGGTAGTAGCAAACGGATTGACAATAATTAGTGTCCATATTTGGAGGGGAAGAATGCTGTGTTTTTAACTTGATTTTACAGGCCATCTCAATTCCCTCCTTTCTGGCCTCTACTATCTGCCTACTATGTCCTATCTCTAACAGAAATTCTTGTTTCATTTCCAATTTCTTCCCATGATAAGTGTAGAAAAAGACAGAAAATCTTATTTCGGATAGCAGTGTACACTGGGAGAATAAGTGAAGAGATACTCACATTTAACATTTTAGGAGTCAAATTTCAAATATATATACATACAGATGAATCATATTTCCCTTAAATTTTGATATGATTTTTGGGTTTAATACATAATTCATAAACACAGACTAAACTTTGCTGGTGTACACTGGCAGGATCAGAGGAAAGTTAAAAATACAAGAAGTGTGTTTCCCTCTGACTCTGAACAAGATATAAAAAAAGCACTATATGTGTTATTTATGAACACAAGAAAGAGACAACAAACCCATCACAGCTAAGAGATCATGATGGCAGCAATGATTAATGAGATGGTAAGTGCAAGGAAAAAAATTACTTTCTGCTGTACAACCATCATATTCTGCACAGTGTTTTCAGTGCAGTACACAGTTCACACGTGCTGGAGCTTACAAACACATTTTGAGCTCTATATGGATGCGTTTTAGTAGCAAAGATAATCTGCATACTAAGTTTCAGACCATTAGAGATGCAGACAACCAAGAAATAAAAGCTACTAAACCTCTGATTAGGTAAGCAAGAAAAATAAAAATCTTACAGATAAAAGAAAAACAAACTTGACCTCTGATTGCAGATTGAAGCCAGCACCAAGTCTGCTTCCCACTACAGGTCTCACTAAGATGGGTCCCACCTGGAAGAAGCAGGTGCACTTCAGTGCATGACTTGACCTTGGGAGACTCTGCAGCGCTCGTCTGTCAAAGTCCACTTATAAAAGGAAACTCTTCCCTGTGCCCTTAAACTACCTCATCCTGGAAATCTAAACCCAAATACTCTTTGACATGGAGAAGTGGCTTAACGCTGCATTTCTCAAGCACTTTCCTTCTTTTTCCCCATAAAGGTCAGAATCTTTCCACTGTCTTCCTATTTTACAACCTCAGGAGACATCTCAGGGCCTACATCATCTGGAGAGGGCCCCACATGCCATTCAAGATACAGAAAACAGAGGATGGCCTTTGGTGCTGGAGATCACTTAGGAGCCCAAACCCTGCACAGAGCACAGCCCAGCTCCCCTCACCCCCATGGCTGGAGCTGTCTGCCTAGCACGGATCCCAGAGAGACCCTCAAAATGAAGGCAGCTCCCCAGGGGGGCAGTCATGTTCCCCTCAGCCCCACAGGAGAAAATCCTCCCCTCAGGCATGGAATAGGGGTGCTGCTCAGGGAACTGAGATGGCACACAGAATGTATCTTCTTGCAAGTTAATTTTCCCCAAGGCAAACCTGGCCTTTACTTTACTGGGCATGGCTGACACTCAGTTTCAAATGTGCACAGCCTCCCCTTTTCTCAGGGGGCTGGTACGGAGACAGAGCTCTGCCAACATCTTTGGCAGAGATCTCCACCTCTGCATGGACTTACTGCCATAATGCTTCTTGCCTTTTTTTACTTAAAAAACAATTTAAGTGAGGTGGGTTTTAGGCTTCAAACCTCCCACTGCCGCCATCTTGGATCCCCTCAGCAATCTGAAGAGTACATGCAGAAGGTAAAATGTGTGTGAGAAGTGAAACCTTCCCTTTGTCACTTACACCAATATCTTGCGAAGATAGGATTCTCTTACAGAAGAGGAAGGTAAAATTGAAAGGATATAGCTGAAAATATTAACTTACCTGTTCAGTAGCAGAAATGACATTGATGTGACATCTGTCCGCCTGTTTGTGTGCATATCATGTATTAGCACTAGGAACTGTATTAGATAATGGGCTATACATGTGGTAGACTAGGTCTCCAGCTGCAGTTAATCTGTAAAACCATGCAACTGATGAAGCAATCCTATGATCTCCCTGCTACCCCTCAGCGGTCCAATCTTCAAGAACGGAGACAACAAATCCTGATTTACACTAACAGCCACATATGCATGCATGTATATGACAGAGAAAATGCTAGCAATACTCAAAAAATTTAACCAAACTCATTTATCTATACACACCTAGTATGAATACAGGCTGTGATTTGTAGAAACTGTATGGAAATACATAAAATTTTCTTTGTGTACAGAGAAAAATTATTTCCAGTTTGACCTGTTAAGATATTCACAAATTAAAATGAGGGCATTTTTATGGAGGTTTTGGCTTTGAAGCAAAATCAAACAGAACAGAGGCCTGAACAGGAAAGGTTCTTTCTGTGGAGAAAGATGTAAGCTAGAAACCATTTCAGGAGATTGATGGAAATATACAGCAGTGTGAAGTTTAGAGTGCAAGTTCAGAAGTACTACTTAGCTCCACTAGTGGAGCTTGTTCCTCATTTCACCTCCAGTTTTGTTTAAAAAAACAAGCAAACAAACAAACAAACAAAGATTTTAAAAATGTGTATAAACCAAACAGCACAGAAAATCAAAGGAACACAGAAAGAACAAGAAGAACTTCTTCCAAGTCTATGTCAAACGTAGAAGAATCAGCTGTTCAGCTACTGTAAGTCATTGCAACCCTATTGACTTAGTAAACTTGCACTGTCAGGGAATATGGCTCTCCTTGTATTTCTTCCAAGGACACAGCTATAATGACTAAATAATGCAGAAATGTATGTTGAGATTTTCCTGTTTTTAGGAGCATGCTAGGATCTCCATACTAGAATCCGATCCTTTGGATTCCTAATTGAATCTATAGGTTTTGGTTTGCTGTATTCAAGCTAAGCATGAATCCACATCCATGTTACAAACTTTAAAAAAAATGGTGTTTGTAATGGAATTGCTGACAGATCTTTAACCATAGAAATGCTAGCGGGAGTCGCTATAATATTGTAAATAAGGTGAATAGGCTCTTCTTATCTCATTTCACAGCTGAGCAGTGTATTGCCAGATAAATCAAATCAGGGTAAACGGCTTCATCTAATAAACTGGGTCAACATATAATGTATTTGTCCAGGTTTGCACTTTCATTGATTCTCATTTGATTTAAGAAGAGATATTTCAGTTTGCGTTTATAACATTTTTAAATATCTCTTTTCTCCCTTCTCTAGAGAGCAAGCAAGCAAGCAAGAGAGAAACCATGTAAGTTGGTTGCTTCGCAAAAAATGCCTAGTTTTCTGTAAGTTCTGCTTTTCATTTTTATGCATTTGGGAAAGGATGGGGGTGGAGAATGAGAGAGTAACTATCTCTTATCTGCATTTTCTCAATAATGTTTTAGTGATGTTTGCTAATGTATCATTCATTAACCATCAGCCACTATAAAAAACATAATCTATCTCACAAAGTGGACATTATTATCGCATTAAATCATTTCACAATATACCTGAACGGTTCCACATGAGGGGCCTGGCCTGACTGAGCTTAAATGCCTTGGGGGCAAACTCTTCAGCAGTAATGAGATACGAGGTCTGTCTGTGATGAATATGATATTACTCGTGTCAGTGGCTGTGGACTGCACCCAGAATATTTCTTCTTACAGTTTTTTTTTTTTTTTTTCCCTATTGCAAAGGAACTCAGGCAAAGCACTATTAACCCAGTAAATGAAGCTCTAAAGATCACAGAGTGTGCCCATTAGTCGACAAGATTGTGACTAATCCAATTTTTCTTGCAGGGAGCAATTCTGATGCTTCTGTAACATCTGGGGATGGCAGGGCCTGCATTACTGATGAGCCTGAATATTTTTTCTTCTACCTTTTTCTTCGTTGAAGAACAATTATTACACATACTTATTACACTGTTTCTCCTCTTTTCCCCTCATTTTTCTCCACTCCTTCTACAGTGATGCATTCTCCGGCACTGGTTAAAATAATATCCCAGGATGACAGAAGGAGAGAGGGTGAGGCCTGCAAAGGAGGCTAAGAAAGAAATCCATTGTGTTTGTAGGAGTGCTGATGAAAAATGTGCTTGTTCGCTACAGGAAGGAGTTAGGTTTCTCAAAAACTAGCAGAAAAGGGCATTGAGGGCATGCTATCATACACTGTCCCACAACTGGAAGATAATTTGTCGTTTTGCTTCTACTTTCGCTGGTAAATCACTATGTGTTATTCTCTGTGTGGCAGCACTACATGTCAGTAGTAGTAAAATCATGCTTTTCTGATTTATTCATTGTCAATTATGGAATTTCACTCTAATATATACTGCCACTTAGGTCAGTCATAGGCCATTTCATTTAAATGACATCTCCAAAGTATTTTATGATAGTAAAACAATCTATCAAACGCTAACAGCCAGCATATGTAGATATTTCAGGTTTTTGTGTGTTCAGGAACAAATCTTACCTGTACCTGTTCAAGGATGCAAAAATGCTGAGTACTAGTAAAGTTCTTCTCTTATGAATAGGGAAGAATATAATAAGATAAACAATGGAGTAAGTCTAATTTATTTGCAGCATTGCTCTGTGGGAAAATGTTCACAGATGGAAAGTAAGACAAGGAATTTTGCATCCAGTTGCTTAAGTATTTGTATGAAGGTGGTGTCGTTCTTATAAATCAGCTGCAAACTATGAATTTTTGTAGTGGTTATGTTGGAGATTCATCCTGAAACTTCTCATAGGTCTCTCTTGGAAAACTATTTTATGGGGTTCCATGCTAAGAATTAACCTTTGTCCAGCATTCAAAATGCCTGAGCTAGAAGTATTCCTCGCTCAACAACTGATGCTTCATTTTCATTATTTTATTATTTTATTGCAGTGCTCCCATTGTCAGTATCTCTGCAGAGAATAGTGGCTGTTTAGCCGTGCATTCTGTGTTTAGGAAGCAGAAAAACTTTTTTCACATTTCCACTTCTAACTGAAAGCAAAATACGCTGATGTATGCGAACAAGGATGAAAGAGATGATTTTAGACTAGAACTCTTCTGTTTTTTAAAGTCCAGAGATAATAAGAATTCTAGTAGTTGTCAGTAGCAGTTCTGCAGTGGGTCATGAGTTTATTATTAAATAGACCTGCAGAGTGACTTCAGTAAGAGTCATTGAAGAGTTGGTGCTACTCACTATGAGGATTAATATTAAAAAATAGACTGAGATCAGTATTTGCTAACATTACTAATAGTGTATGTACACCAAGAAGCAAGGAAAAGAGTAACACATTCAAAAGTATTTTAGTCATCTTGATGCCTGGGCCATTAAACTGAAATACAGGTTAATTTAGAGAAATAAAGTGAAGTCAGAGGTGCTGTGAACCGAACATGAGAGTGTACATTGTGTATGACAGTCATGTGAGATAGTGATAAAGTGAAGGCAAGAAATAAATTTGATGCTAGCAGTCCAGCTGAAATATCAAAACTTGGCAATCCAGACAGAGGCTTTCATCACCAGGAAATTGAGAGAATAGTAGCACAAAGAGGAAATGCCATTACTGCCTTTAAGAAGCTGTAGTTTAGTTTCACAGGGAACAGTCTTGTTTAATTTGAGGCATTATTTGTCATTCAACAAGAAAATAAATGATGTACTACACAGTGGTTTGTCATGCAGTTAAGAGAGAATACATCAAAAATAAGCATTTTGATACAAATCCTTCTTTCAGAGCTTAGCCTAATTACATTACATTGTACTTATATTTTGAGCTCTTCTTTAATTAGTTATGTAGTCTGGAAAATCTCTTTCTCTCATGTCTGTAGTTTTGTACAGGGCTTGTGTTACAGGGAGCTATAAGCTAGGTACTATTGAAATGCTTACAGTATATGCATATGTTGCTCCAAAAGTAACACTTCCTATTTATTTGTATATATTTATATGCAACAGATATAATGAGCAAAATAACACTGTTTGATAGAGCATTTTCTCAGCTACAAAGCACTGTTTTACAATACAGTCACCACCGTTAGCTATGTATTTGAACTGATGATAAATAAGGGCCTGCATGCTATGCTTGTAAAAATCTGCACCAGCAGAGGTCGCTTACTGTTGCTGTCACCACTGCTGAAACGCATCACCCACTGCTTCTCTGTGCTCACATCCACTGTTCGGTCTCCATAAATGTCCAGAAAGCATCAATGAATGTTGGTGGGTGCCTTTTTTTTTTTTTTTTTGCATGGGTGTGTTCTTTGAGACCTCTTTGCTTCATCTGTGCTTTCGTGTCAGCCACCATTTCGTCAGACTGCCCCGCTGCTGCCATCTGTCACACAGCAACAAATTCAATGGAATATTGGTGGAAGGTTCAGCTTCTAATGCCATAGCACTGACACCTGCCTCTGATGCCATGAGCCAATGTAACAAAACAGGAGGCATTACTTTTGGAGCAGCGCTCATATAACAAATACTAGCAATTGTATTTACCAAATGAAACTCTGTCCACTCTGTGTTGGCAATAAAAGCCACTTCCGAATTCTCTGAGCCAGGATTTTATACAGTTTCATTACAACGTTTCTAAAGGTGTTCATCTAATTCTGTTGCTCTCTGGATTTTCACCAATGTGAAAGGGAAATCACCCAGTGATGCTAGGAGATGATACGTAATGTCAGAACATTTCCATGCCACTTTCCAGAACAGATTAGCTGGGAACTTGGCCAAATATGTCTTATATGCATTTCCTGGCAGCTATAAGCGTGTAGTATCGAAAACAAGTCTGCAAAACAGTGCATGTGACTAAAGTGATTAAGCATGCAGGTGTTTGTTGGATTAGGTCTTTAAAGTAGAGGCATTCTAACGGCCATAACAGTTGTGGATGTAAGTCATGAATCAAACAGAATTAGTTGATCTATGAGAATGTTACAATGCTGGGTGAAGAGAGGTACTTTTTTTTGCCTTCACATAGACAGCAAACACCATAAATTTTAACGTCAGCTTTGGAAACTCTTTTCTAAGCAATTAAGCTGTATTTAAATTGGCTATTTATTTATTTATTTATTTAGTCGTTGTTGCTGCTGCTGCTTTTTTTTTTTCTTTTTCTTTTTTTTTCTTCCTTTTGTTATTTGTAAGGAAAGAACCTTAAGTTTCACGCAAACAGCCACGTCTGGTAAATTGTCATCTGCCCTCTGTGAAACTGTGCACTCCAACTGCTGTTAACCTCGGTGAGATGGATGAGGTTTTCACCCTTGTTTCCAGCATAGTTTGAACTGTGACATGTAAACCCAAATTCAGCTATAAGTAAAAGGCTCTTTTTTCAGCTTAGAGATGGCTAAACTGCACAGTGAGTGCTACTTTCTCACATAAGATTTGTCTGCAGAAACGTTTGAGACCTCTTGTGTTTTCTTGTGCCTGGGTAACTTCATCAGTGATAAAATCTGAGAATAATCCTTACATGAAGTGTTTGTTATAACACACATAATTGCAGATCGCAGGCTTGAATGGCGTTTTGGTAATGGATCTTTAAAAACTGCCCAACAGTTAAACCCAGTAATTGTGAAACATTTTTTTCTTTACTGTTTATAATCATACTCAGTCATTTATATCCAATGCCATTTTGCTGCATGAGAAAAAATGGTTTTCTCTCTTAAGTTCTGAGACAACTGTTGCAATAGACTTTAATGTCAGCTCCAAAGCCTAACTTTTCATTTTACGTATCCATGTCTTGAATTATGGTTAAATTAGCAGCAAAATCCAACTACTCTATGTTCCTGAACAGAACATAAGGAATTACCAAACTGTGTTCTGTTTAGCTGTTGAACTAGTAGATATTGAACCCTGCTTGTAGTCAATTTATTACTGAAGAATCTTATTTTAATGGTTCTAAAAAAACCTTAGGTATTTTGTCATAAATTGTGTTCTGACAGTTTAGGTAGAAAGGTATTCCTAAAGACAGTTGTTAGGCAAATTCGTCTGCACGTAGCTGGGAACAAAAGCTGGGTGGCACTAAGGCTGCCACCATATATCTCGTCTACATTTTCAGTTATGCTAACATTTGTCAGGTGATTTGTAAGCATGTCGATCCTAGAACAAGAGTGCTGCATGGGCAATTTAAACTGCTAAGTCTTTTTGAATTGGCCTGACAACAAGTGTAGCTACAGCCATTGCTACAGGTAAAGGAATGCAGTCTCCGTGCTCTAGCCTCTCTAGGCTTATATAATTCATTTTAGAAGACACGTTTGAAAAAAGCACAGAACTACTAGCATATTTCCCCTTTGATTTCTGTAGGAACCATTGGGCCTTAATTTTCACTGAGAAAGATATGGCTTATTTTGTTGCCTAATATAGAACAAAGCAATTCACTTTTGTTAGGGGCATTGGAAGTCTGAATAGATGTCGCAAGATGGTAGGAAGAAGGGAACAGTAACGGTGGACATTATCCTGATTTACATGCAGGTGGGTTCTCAGGTGTTATGGCTATCTAAGTAAATGATTTGAAAATCATAATGGGAGGGACAACAGGTATGTAAGAGGAAACTGGTCGCACTTATGGAATGCAGTTGTGTGAAGCCAAAGGGATCTTCATTCCTTTGTTCAGGAACGACTACAGTTCTCTCAGTGTCATCTTGGAAGATGAATGAATGAAGTTTGTGCCTGATTCTGACAGGACTAATGGGAAAGGAGGCGAACAATACATTTTTTAATGATAGTATGGTAAGCGGAAGTGAACCTGATTGTGTAGTAATGCTCTATTAATTAACACCATCAGGAGGCATTAGGAAGGAAAAGTGGAAGAAACGGAAATGTTTTAAAAAAATTATTCAAGACATTATTTATGAGTTCTATTTCTAGGACTGCAGCTAGACTGGTACCTCTGTCCAAAATAAATGATGGGGACTGATGCTGTGTAATGGGAAAATTTACAAATAGAAATGAAATAAATGTTTATAATTTTGACCTTACTGACTCCAGTAAGATCAGTCTTTTACTGGTTTAATATTGTTTCACAGTTTGTGCTGTTAAATCAAAAGGTTATCTATAATACATCTGGCACTATTAATGCAAAGGATCAGGGATATTCAACAGACATTTATTCATTATTAATATAGATAATAAAGGATCATTTATGAGGCTACAGATGAGATTTTTATCATCAAAAGCTTAAAAAGGGAAATTTATTTTTGCTTCAGGACAGAGATGAAAAGAGTTAGTAATGGGAAATGTAAGAGTCAACACATAACTGTCAAATTCATTCTTTTCCTGAAGACAGCTAGCACTTGATAGCAACAGATTAAAAACAAAATAAAATAAGATACTTCTGATGTAAAATCGTTTTATTGACAGGGAGGGCTTTCTATGTAAGTGATTTTATCTGCTTCTGTCCTTTAGCAAGGCAGTTGTCTATGCTTTTCCCTCATGTATCTGTGATTTCTAAAGCCTTATGAGAATATCTACAGAGGGATGATGTATAATTGTCTCCAGAGTTTCTGGGAGAAGTTTGAGAGAGAACTTGGTGTCAGTGCAAGTCACCTCTAGGGACTCTCTATTATTGAATGCAGAAATTACACTAGTGTGTTTTGACTTCTAGTAACGTCTCTCTTTGTGATATGATGGCACAATTAAATAGTGTTGGAAGGATGGGCACATGCAAAGTGAAAATAATGGGAAGAGTCAAATACTGAATTTTTTGCTTGTGTATGTTTCTGTTAATTGCTGGTATTTGCAGAAGGAAAGTGAACTCCTCCAATAGTGCTACTGAGGGTGTTTATAAAGTGTCAGATCTTGATTCACTGAAGTCATAGGACAAGACCCATAATATCTGTTGAGATTGCCCTATGCATTCCCAAGATTGCAGTTACCTACATAGTAAAGTGTCCTCTATATGAATGCTGAAAGCCAGGATATGCTGAATTAAGGCTAAAACTCTCTCCTCGTTTCACCTATCAGTTTTATCTAGGGCAGTTGCTTGCATCAGCTTCCAGGGTTCTCAGAACATTCAATTATCTTGTTTCCCATATGATCTGAAATACCCAAGGGTGGACTTGGAATTTGATGAAGTTGTATCTGATCTGAGGGTATGGACTGACCAGTCATCTTGAGATGACCTTAAATCCTCACTAGGAACAGTGATAGCAGTAAAATAGAAATAGATACATTAGAAAATTAACTTCATTACTTAGATAATGTCCTGTGTTGTCCAGTGTTTGGGTAGAGTTCCAAAAACTCTAATTTAAGTTCCTTTTTCCCATATTTTCTTTGTCCATCATGTCAGAAAAGGAGTCCACATTCCCCTTACTATTTGTGGAATCTTGAATAAATTGTGCAGCTTTTTCTCAATCATGTGGATGAAACATGGCAAGCAGTATATGTAGAAACAAGCCAGGAGCAAATTTGATTTATATGATATCAAGTTATTCTTTTGTGATTTTTTTCCCCCGTGACAAATTCCTGCCTTTTTGACCATAATGCTGTTTAAAAACAAATAACCTGTGCGGTCTGTTTGAGTCAGACCTGGAAAAAGAGGCCCCTTTTGAAACTTATTTGAAAAAAAAAAAACCACAACCCTACAGGATCCTGTTTGAAAGTGAGAACATGGATTCGCTTCCCTCTACACTGAATAGGGTTTGAATGTTTTGTATTTTAAACCATGAATCACATTTGAATATAAATTAAACAGTTTATAGGTAAACAGAACTTGTTCTCTTTTAATTCCCCCTAAAGGTGGAAAATAGGGAATGGTCCCAGGATTGTCCTGAAAGCTCCAAATCTTCATCATATGTCAGAATCTTTTGTAAAATAATGTATCATGGAAGATTAGGAGAAACATAGCAGAATACAATGGGAATTTTTGTGTCAAACTTACTTACTTTTAGTTGCTGTTCCAGCCTCTAATTCAAGCATGATGACAGGTAAGCTCTGACTAACCTAACTGAGCCTAATACGTTACCTCCCTGGCTGTCCATTTCAACCTTCTTCAGATATTACTGTTAAAGCAAAGAGTTAGCAAGATTTAATGTGCATGTACCTCAGCTGTTTTCCTGCAAAATCCATTGAACTAAACCACTCATCTCTGTGGGAAAAAAGCTGTAGGGTGAGCACATTCTGCACTCTTCTGGCTTTGCTGTGGGAGCAGTCATTTCCAGAATAACAAACACCCAGGGGACAACAGCATACTAAATCCCTCTAGCTGTCTGCTAAGAGAAGTTATGCAAAACCCAACTGAGTGAATCCCAGGCAACATTAGTCCAAGTTCCATCACTCAGGTAGGCCACAATAATTGCACAGACTGAATCTGAAATCGCTGAGAATTGTAGACTACTCAGAAACACATCTGGGATTGGGGCCATAATAATAAATGAAACTGCTAGCCTTACAGAGGCTAGACTTCTTCATTACATGATATTTTCACTTGTAAAACCATGTTAGTTTTTACTTCTCTCCACTTATGGAAGAGAAGAAAATGTCTGTAAATAAACTTCTGGCTGCAGGTGAGCCCCTGTATTGCACAAGAGTTTTAACTGGTTATCTTCAAGAGTTTGTACCGAAAAGGGAACATTTTGATTAACAAATTAGTGGAGATAATTTGTTTTCTTTTAGAAATTTATTCTCCTGTCTCTCCATGTGTCTCTATCAGGAATAGGTTAATATATCACATGAAGCCATTGTTAGTCCCAGGTGCACAATATACTTCCAATGAGCAGCTACATGTCTAATTGAAGAAAGAACCTCAGCAGTATCTGTAGTCATTCCTGGATGTAACAGAGACCCGTGAACATGCACTGATGACCTTCAAGCTGCAAAAGGAGAGAGAGGGCATCAGAAAGACAAAGAAGCAAAGCAGCTGGCGAGTTTGAAGGCAATGTGGGCCATTTTTTCACACAGACACTGCTTTTCATTTCAAACAGAACTGGGATCAAAAAATATCAAATCCTATGTGACCTGTAATATAGATGCCAAGGTCTATCAGCGAAACTTCTTAAAATTCATGAGAAGCAATCAGAAAGATTTTAGATGTGTAGAAAGTGAGGAGAAAGTGATTGATACATTAGACAAATACGTACCTGCCCAAGTCATTAACATGAGGGAGGGAGGAAGGATACCATGGTTGATGTGCAGAGAAAATACTTTATACAGAAATATCTCTGAAAGCATTCAGCTAATTAAAGGCCTGAAACAATAAAGTATTACTCACATGAATAGTCAAAATAGTAATCAAACCACCATAGTAAGGACAACTCATGAGTAAAGGTTTGCTGTCAAGTCCTGAACAAAGTAAATGCATGAAAACCCTGCACTGATGATTAAATCCTGTGCTTGTTAAAATGTAATAATTTCAGTGACAGGGAAGAGATTTGATTAGTGTGCTTGAACAGGAAGGCATTATTATGGAGGAGTGATTTATGGAATAGAGCAGCACAACATTTTTAGATTCTTTTTGTGCACGTTTAAACAGAATCCAAGGGTATTTTTTCACAGAGGATGACTATATGCAATTAAAAGCATCCATTAATTTTAGTGAGATGAAGGGGAACTTTTGTTTTGTTCTGAATCAAAAAAATAATTTTTTCCCATTTAAGAATTAGGTTGGTGTTGGGTGTTGAGTGTTTTTTTCATTTTGGTACCTACTAAACAAGAGCAAAAAAGCTTTTTTCTTGATTAATAGAGAGATTCCATGAAGACAAGTAGCATAAAATGTGTGCCAGATTTATTATTTCTGCTGTAAATCATAAAGAATTATCATACCTGTAAGCTGAGTGTGTTTCATGGAGCATCAAATATAATCCACTGAAATAACTGTGAATCTTTCTGCTGATGTGGTAGACTTCAAACCAAGCCACTGGAGAAATTAGCTCTTCACAGAATCTTTATTTTATACAATTAAAAGAAAATAAATCAGAGTTTATTCTGTTCTGAAATTACTGAGAATGGATAACGCAGCTATGCTACAAACCCTTTGTGACTGACTCTGATGCGCACCCGTGACTTGTACAGCAAGGGATCTTCTAAACTAGCATGAACTGGTATACTTTGATAGTCAACATGCTGTTGATTAATAGTACACGAGGTCTGGGGACTGCTGGATCCTACACTAGTGCTTCTGTCAAGAAACTGCCATCTTTTTTCCCAGTGCTCGTATCTTGGGCTAACGAGTGTGAAACTTTAGTCTAGTGGTCTAGGAGCTCTGTGACACTACCTTGAAAGACAAATAATGACTATAGCTCTCTAAGTATCAGGACACTGCATCTGTAGCACTCCATCCTGTTCTGATCTTACCAGTACTAGAAAGTTTTTAATGTACTAAGAGAAGCACCTCTGTACATGAGGAGAGGCTGAAGGTGAGCCTTTTCACCTGGAAAGAGAAGGTTTTGGGGGCGGAATCTTATTACTGTTTTACCCTACACAAGAGAGATGGGAATGACAGAAGCAGGTCTCTTCAGAAGTTTGTAATGAATGGAAAATGAGCAGTGGGCCTAAGTTGAAATGAAGAGAATTCCGATTAGATACTAGGAAGAAAAATCACGAGAACAGTCAAATATTGAAACAGTCAAATATTGTCAGAGAAATTGCACACTGTCCTTGCAGATACTCCAAACTTTCCAGGCCAAAGCATTCGCTGGAACTGCTTTGAACTATGCTTAAACCAACTTGTCCCAGAGGTCTGTCCAAAGCTAAATTTTTCTATAATTCTGTGTAAGTATTTTTCATCTCACAGACTGAGATTTGCTATAACCAAAATACACTGTTTTCATATATTATCATGAACTGAAATAACAACAGATGTTCATATGGTGAGTTTTCACTAAATTCAAGTTCTGTTTAACTATTCTACTATTCTATGTTTTCTTCTCAGCCATAGCTGGGGTTGTAATTAGGTGTTGCTATTCATTTTATACTATGCCATAAGCAGTAAGGTTTTAAAAGAATAAATTATTCAAAATATAAGATGAGCCTTGTTTACAGTTTTGTATTTTTCTCATGTACAAAAAAAGTGATTCAGGTGATGCATATAGCATATATACAATGTTAAGGGTATGAAATGAAGTGCTTTGTTGTTAAAAAGTAGCGAGTATGGGTTGTGTAGAATGAAAATTAAGACCATAGGCAGATTTTTCTAAAAGAGAAACAAAATTCAGTAGGTACATGTCACTGACATGTGGGAGAAAAACTGTCCCAGATTCATATATAAAATGTTTAGCTTGTTATCTCTCAGGAACCAGATACTACAACAAAATCTGTATTTACATGAAAACGCCAGAACAGTTACAAAGTGATCAAGGAAACCAAATGTTAGCCCTAGAAAGTTAGATATGAAACCAGAAAATGTTAATAGGCCTCTGTGTGTTTGTATCTTTATGAGAAGTTCTCTACTGACTCTACTTTCAAAAGAATCCAACAGAGTTGGAGGCAGTCTAGAGGATGACAAGAGTCGTAAAATAGGGGCTGGAATGCACGTGCAGGGAATATCAGAAACCTCATTTATTTGCCTACACAGAATTATCTAGAACCAGTTGTGATATCTTTGAATAACCAACCCATTCACCTGTTGCTGGCAGATACAGTAAAGAAATTGGTAAGTATGGTATTTTGGTGTGTCAGCTAGGATATATCTACAAAACCAGAATTAGAAACCAATATGAGGGCAACTGAGTCAAGTCAGATTATATTGGTCCAGGAGTTCGACTTAAGTTCAGGTCGGGCCCTTTCTGGACTATACCATCAGTGGACCTCTGTCCGGAACAGTTTCTGAGATTGTCTCCTGTATGGTCTTCAGACTTAGATTTGTGGACTTCTCTCCAATTTTCTCTCCAGCTTTGTCTCTTGATGCTCCTGACGGGAACTCCTAGTGTGACCCTGGACCTTGGACCTGTCTTAGGCCCTCTACATTCTCTGGGACAGTTTATAGAACTTGTTATCACCACCCCAGCTTCCAGCCCTCTCGGTTGGCAACCTGCTTGCTGGCACCTTGGACTGACTCTTGCTGCTCCCTGATGAAATTTTTTCCCCATAAGCAAATCCAAGCAGTGGAATAGGCTGCCCAGAGAGGCTGTACATTCTCCTTCCTTGGAGGTTTTCCAAAACAACTTGAATGAAACTTTGACTAGCCTGCCCTGCTTTGGAGAGGAAGTTGGTCTAGATGATGTCTCAAGAGCACTGACCTGAATTATGCTATTAATGCTGATTGGATAGAGGCTGATTCTTCACTTCATCTTCCAGTATTAGAACTATTAGAATAACAAAATGGACACATTCAAAACAAGGCGGTGTTTTTTTCCTCACTGAATTTCTTGTGTTAAGATAACATCAAAGCTTGAGGCTTACACAGATGCAAGATCTAGACAAGACCTCAGAGGAAAAACTCAGTGAAGATCCCATAAATGGAAAATACCTAGGAATCTGAAAGTATGAGAGTTCCAGATTTTCAGAAATATAATGGATACTCAAGGCTACTATTGTTTCAGATTAAAGCCAGTTATCATACATGGTGTGACAAGCCATTCCCCATCCCCACAGCTTTCTAACAGCCCACAGAAAGGTAGATTCTTTTCTAGTTACAAACCAAACCAAGAGATGTAGAACAACAAGCACAGATTTCATTCTCACAACACGATGACATCACAGAAAACCATGAGTCATTACAGCTACTAATTATGAAACCACTTGCTGCAGAAACTACATCCTGGAGAATAGGGTTAAATTCCTGGCATTTTGAGAGAGATAATTCATTATTTATATTCTTGCATTTATATCATGCAAGAATGCTGGTAAACAGTTTCTCTTAGACCTTTTTTTGTTGCAAATCTATATTTTGGTGGGAACTATTCCTTAATGGATATTCATGTCGCATATAATACATTGTTATTATGATTTCACAAAAGGCCATCATATAAAATAAAAAACTAAACTAGCAACTATATGATATAGGTAATATGTTTTCAGTGGGGGGATTAAGAAGCTAATTAAATGTTCAGGTCTGATATTATTCAAACATTTTTCTATTGGGAGAAATCTCTTGATGAGAAGTGATTGTGGCCTAATCTTAGACTTACAGAATCATAGAATCACGAAGATTGGAAAAGACCTCCAAGATTATTCAGTGCATCCATCCCATCTTTTAGCCTAAAACTAATGGTGGTGAATTCATCTTCATGTAATCAAACATGAAGCATGCAGTATCAAGAACAGTTTTTAACACAGAATAAAATCAGCCTTGTTGAGAAATGGATCTTTCTCTTCTTTAAACTTTTGGTTTGGGTTCTGATAACAGATAAAAAGAGAACTGTATTCAGAGAGTCAATATTCTGTAAACCATAGTAGCATCTTATCAAGACACATACAAAATTTATGAGAAAAGCAGTCAATCAGCTAGTTCAATTCTGTTTTCTCTGTACATCTGGATTCCAGTTTCCATTTTCAAATAACCCTCTTTTGATCCACAACACAAGAAGAAAATGGAAACACTACATCGCTTTGGAATAAGTCTTTGTCACAGATTGGCATTCACTGAACAATGGAGTAAGAAATATGTTAAAACTGGTGTATCCAAAGTGTCCATGTGCATTCCTGAGCTACATATCTACATATTTTTTATTATTAATACTAATAAAGGCAGGGCACGGGTGCAGCAGGCCTTAGTTTCTGTCTTTGGGGACTTTCATCTTTAATATAGTCTCTTAAAAATACATGCATTGCTACATTTTTCATTACCCTTAATTTTTTCATCAATCATGTTAATTTATACAGGGGGCACTTAATAATAGCTAATTAACACTTATGACTTTTTAAATTAAAAGACCTTTGGAGAGATTACTGCTGATTGCGGAAAGGTTTTTGTTCCTTCCATTTAAAAAAGAAAGAAAGAGAAACTGAAGATCTGGCTCCAGTATATGAGGCGAACTTCTCTTGTGCTTCAGCGATCATACAACAAATGGAAACAGCCAAGGCTTGCACAAAGGCAATAGTGCTATTAGCCTCCACTCCTGAAAGATGCCATTATTTTAACTGATTATTAAGCAGCATATATAT
This sequence comes from Odontophorus gujanensis, assembly GCA_013399175.1. Classification (NCBI taxonomy): domain Eukaryota; kingdom Metazoa; phylum Chordata; class Aves; order Galliformes; family Odontophoridae; genus Odontophorus; species Odontophorus gujanensis. Next base: position 23,768 of record VXAB01009947.1, on the reverse strand, counting down.
TATTCAGAGTGACCTTTAAATAGCTGAAAATTAAATTATAATTTACTGGGGAGATATCTAAAACCATGTAGCTATTATTAACAAAAAAGGACCATGATCTCATGCAATCTTCCGAAAATATGTTTTTATTATTACCAAATGCAACGAAGAGAGGAAAAGCATTGAATTCTGACAGTTAGTGGGCTTTCATAGATCTAAATAATATTTTTAAGTAAAACTTCTGTTCTTTCAGTGACAACTCTAATTTTTGACTGTGTTCATGTTTATACATACCAATGAGCTGTTCATATTCACACCACTTTCCTTCTCCAGTAACAACAGTTACTCCCAACCATTCACCTCTTTTCAAGGTGTCGGTGTGGCACCTTGGCAGGAGCATTTTATACTTCATATCTCACATTAAGCTCAGTACTTAACACAGTTTGTCTATCACAAATTTAAATCATGCAGGATAGCTTTCTGCTATAAATCACTCAGTAAAAATCATATCCACGACCATATTGATGGAATGGATTAAAAAAGTCTTAATGAATTCGGACAGTTTCTGATTAATAACCTTCTGTGAATTGTTTTCGGGCTCTTGGGTATAAAGAGCAAATAAATAGAATTGCATCATACCGTATACTATGAGAGATACTGAAGTCTACCTGTAGTATCATCATATAACATTGATAAATTGGCTGCAAAAATAAAGAAAATAAAAACTGCACCTAATCTAGATACATATTTTACTGTACTATATGCATATAATAGTGATCTCTTTAACTGGAAATGTGAGAACAACTAAATTTCACACTGAAAGGGCTTTTTCACATAGGACATCTCATTTGGAATGGATACATTGTTTCTACATAAGAGATCCATCTGGAAAAGCACAGTGGAATTAGAAATCAGGAATTTCACTGTTTTCAAAATTCTCTTATCAAACGATATAGAATAGTTAAGATATTTAATACAGAATCTTAATTTCTTTTGCATTCCATTAAAATATGTAGCACATACTCTAACAAAAATTCTGGAAATAGAAGGGATAACATAGTTTCTTTTTAATTAACAGAACAATATCAGTCTTTTGGACTATTTCTTGGCTTAAATTAAAAATAGAGCTGTGGTTAATATTATCTCTAATTTTGAAGAATATGTAGCCTTTAAAATTCAATTTATTTGGCCTATTATAAAGGAAGTGCTAAAACAACAGTGATATACTCAACTGATAAAACACAATGTATAGTTTCACTATAAATATAAGATACTTAACGGTCATTCTGTAAGCATATAGTGATTCAACATTTAAAATAGATTCTGTTTTTAGTGAATTATTTGCTCACTTAGAATGGAAGGGTTGACTCTGAAAACACAATGATTCACCTCAAGATACAAACTTAAAAAATGTAAAAAAAAAACCAAATAGCCCAACAACCACCCTTTGGAGTAATGAATATTGCTGTATGACATACCACTAAAAGAAGTGAAATATTGTTGTCAAAATAAGATGTTAATCTTCATAATAATATGAATAGATAAAAGAAAATGCCATTCAATATTGTATCTGAGCTATGTGGGTGAAGCTAATCTAAGTTTGCAGTGAGGTGATGGTGAAGGACATGGTAGATCTTTGTTCTACTGTTATTTTTCAGTTGGCCTCGGAGGACTTTGTATGTGTGCCCATGGGGTGAACAACCCAGGTCATCACACCAGGTGTAAAATTCACTGCTGACCTGGAACAACTAAAAGTGGTACTTTTAAGTCTCTTCTGACGACTTTCGTGTGACACTTAACTTTTGCCTTATGAAGTAACATCTCAGCTCCAAACTGGTGAAAGAAGCTGGCCAACACGTGTGCCAATTCTCCTAGAGACTGCATGCTTGTTTCGCCCTTTCAACTAAGATTCTCTTTAGTATAGAAGCTGATGAACCACATATGGAAAATCTTATGCCCAAAGTCAAGACAGTCTTAGAACTGAGGCAACAGGAGCCAGGAACAGTGTTGTCAGAGGCCACATTTGCTTGTGTGGCTGTGCAGTGGGACTTGAAATGTAGCAAGGACATTTGCTGACCACTCATCAGCAGAAGTTGAACAGGAATCAAAGTAAAATAGAAGAAACTCTTTTAAATGAGTCACAAAGGCAGTGACTTTGACACTGCTTAATATCAGGATTTACATATGAACCATCTCATCTGAGTATATTTGCCATAACATTTTGCCGGTAACCACCATTATTCATTTTCATATTGACCCATATTGTTACAATGCATATGAACCAATAGAGTTGTAATATGAGCAGAAAAAAATAATATTTTTCTGAGTAGAAAAAAAAATAAATAAGAATAAAAAACAAATACTCATCATTAAGTATCAACAACTTAATTATGGCTAGCACAGTTATAACTAACATCCCCCATGTCAGAATTTCATGCTGCAGATGCCTATATAGTTTAAAATTAAACTGCTGTGGTAGAGTATGTTGAATTACCAAATATCTGAATAATAATAACTAAGAAGAAACTTGAAAAAGCCAAGTTTCAATTTACAATTATTTTCAACTGAACAGACATTTTAAGATCTCTTCCTGTAATGTGTATTTCTAGAATGTTACTGAATTTTCCCTCCCTACTAGCAGACAACTTTTTTGCATCATTATTGGTAACCATAGCAGTGATTCATACTTACTTTATTCTCTCAGACCACCTCAAATACTCAACAGATTGTATTGTCTGAAATCCTGACCCTGCAAATAACAGTAGGCAGTGGATCCATCATCACTAGAAATCAAGAGGAGGGACAAATGTTCGTACCCTTGACTTTTTGTTATGAGAAAGGTAAGAGCAATACCTCCATATCTTGTGACAAGAATGCAAGAAAAGTAGAAATTAATGGGAAGCTGTAGTTTGATTTCAAATATAGAATGGACTTTTCTCTGTACTATTTCTTTAAGTAATCAGTGGCTTGCCAGCTAATTCAACTCTCTATTTACCTACTCAAATTTAAGTCATCATCCTTTTTTTTAATATTTTTTTTTCATGCAAAAACAACAGAAATGGTGAAGCCCCTGGTAAATTTCCTTAAGTCTTTGGCAAGCCTTCCTTTTTGGGTTACATCTCTTCTTTGGTTGAAAGTGTGAATGAAGTGGGTGAAAGTTTAAGGTTCAGAACAGGTAGACTGTTAAGGTTCGGGAGCTTAAATTGTGTGAGAAAAGGGTTTCTCTTATGACTTCACTGTTTTCCCTGGAGAACTCAGTGTTTGTTTAACTCCTGTTAGGAAGACTGTCCCAAAGTAGAAGATTGGCCTCTTATAACATCCACTTAGTGGAAGATGTTCCCAGCATTATGTGCTACTTCTGGGATTTTGTGAGCTGCCTTGTCCCAGAGGAGCACTGCTGTCATGGCAGTGCATAAATCAGAACTGGAACTTTGATGTAAATTGGGCTGAATCCATTAATTGCTTTAAAAGTCTTTGTGATTTGCATTGTCCCAGAAGACATGCAGTTACAGTGGTTCAGGGATCCATGCTTTGATGTTGCCAAGGCTGGATTCATTAAAGCTCAAGGTTGTAAGAACAAAGCTTTACATGGATGTTGGAAATTAGTTGGGAGCCAGTGGAAGGATGTGACTGCTGTCATGTACTGCTCTTGGCAGAAAGAACACAGAGAATTCACAGCTACGTTCCCTGTCAGCTTCAGCCCATCCACTCTGAGAGGGCACCTGAATACATGCAATTGCTAGATCCTCACCTAGGAGGAAGGGAGAGAATTTCCTCTTTGGCTGAAGGGTGAAGGAAAGTTCTTCAAGAAAGTGATACTACTTCCTTCTCCAAGCTTAATGAGCATTAGAAAACTCCAGCATTTTCTTGTTGAAAAGGAGTTTCTCTTGGGCTGGTGGGGATACAGTTCTTGGCCACTTCTTTGGGTGTTTCTTGAGTTTAGCCACAGACAAATTCTTCTTCCTGAAGCTATCTCCTCAGAGGTCTTCAACATTTTTTAAGTACTGGATATTTCTGGCAGCTTGTCTGTGTGAAAATGGAGTGTGTCTACCTTACCAGCACGTTTGGCTGTTATTGTGGTTAAAAGGACCTTAACAGGCACTGTAGGGTGCTAGGTATTCAAAATTATAGAGGTTTATATCCTACAACAGCCGTGTCTCAAAAGAAAACTGTGCAAGTCTTCTACATGGCTTTGGTTACAGTAACAATTCATTATCTGGATAGTTGACATAGCCTCCATTCATCTCCGAGCTTAAGGTCTCCAAGAACTTTGTAAGACTGCTTTCATCATTGAAAGATCTTCCAGGGCACACGACCCTCTTTTTGGAAATTGGATTCAGACTTCAGAGCCCTGATGTTCTGGTGTGTCTCCCATTTGCAGTCTAGATCTATAGACTGGGAAGAAAATTTTACTGCCTTTATAGAATGAAGTTAATTCATTATACTGTTTACGGAGCACATATACATCTAAGGAAGAAATCAGACTCCTTTTGCAGACTGTACAGATAACATTTTAGATTGGACACATAGTATGGGAAGAAAATAGGTAACATAATAACAGGAATGAAATCAATAACAATAATAATAATAATAATTCATTTCCCTTTTCCAGACTAGGCAAGGAAGAGTTAAAATAGTTTGTACCAATTATTGACTACAAGATCTGCAAATGATTGCATAAAATTTCCAAAATATGCCTGCAAGCTTCTATTATTGATGTTGTGCCCCGGGACATGCACATATGGATTTAATTGTCTAAAGTGTTTTATTAATTAAATTGCTATGATTTACCTCTCCCATGTTAGCATTTACAGTTTATGAAACAGCTCGTAATTAGGAAATGACTATACTGATGTTGCTTGTTTACTTTGCAAGCAATACATAATAGTGCCACATTCCTCTTTTAAACCCACCCTCCCAGGCTACCTTTTTTCTAGCCCGATTAATAGGCAACTACTGCTGGTGCGTTAAATTGCTTTTTGGATACGGTAGGGGAGAAGATAACTGCTAGGCTTACTGCAAAGCAACAGCATCCTTCTTCCTAGGCCACAATTTTCATCCAGAGCTCATGGAAGTTAATGGACATTTTCTTACTCACTTGAGGTCTTAGCAACCCTGGGCTGTTTTAGTGAATTTGGTAACATCTAACATCGTCTTATAATTGACTCCCACTCACACGCCCTTGTGATCATTTGCTGTGTAGTGAGTTACATTACGAAGTATTTAATAATGGATCTCTAAACATATAAGTCCTTTGGGGAGACATCATTAAGAGAGATTTACTGACACTTTTGCATTGACTTTGATTGTATTTGATGAACAGGTGAGATCACATCCGTCTTCAGTCTGGCTGATATGCTGGCTTCTTTCTTCTTCGCTCGGTGTAATACAAACAGACATTTACTGTAATGTAACAGTGCTCCATAAAATAGCTATAACCAGATAAAAAGAGAACTTTCAAGTAGAACTCCAGAATTCTGTTAAATTGTTTTAAACAGCCCTCTTGTTTTCCAAAATGTTAATCTAAGCAGTTCTCTTTATTCTTATGAGACCTGGTAGGCAGACAGCACCTTTGAAAATCAGATCTTTTCTTCAGGTGCAAAAATACGACCATCTGAGAATGCTGAACAAAACTCTGCTGTCTTAGCCCACAGAAGTCCTTGCATGTAGCTACCACCACGCTTTGGAGGAATCTTTCTTTTCCTATGGACCACAGTGGGAACTTGCTGAGGTTTAGTCTTTCTTTGCCCGGCCAACCTCGGTGCCTGTGAACAGCTCACCATCTTTTCTGCCCACATGGAGTTCTGGAGATAATCGCTCAGCCACAGGACTCACATTGGTGTCAGCAGCAGTGGTTTGTCTATTCCAGTCTGTTTGGTACAGTGCCATCGTGGGCAGGAATACAGGCAGAACGCTCCCACAGCAGGGCTTGCTGGAGGCACAGGCATGGAGGAAGCTTCCTAGGGTGGCTGGCTTCTAGGAAGAGCAAAACCACTCAAGCACGATGGATTAATTTTTCTAGCAAATGAAGCTTGCTGATACTGCCTCTTGTGCTGCTGCCATGTGAGAGGTTAGATGACTGATTACCTGCTGAACCTGGGATGGTTGACAACTACCATCCTTCCCTGAAGACCCAAGAGGCGAAGTTCTCTCCCATCCTTCCAATTTCTCCTGGGGCAGCAAGCACAAAAAGCTTGTTTCCACTGTGCTCTCTAACATCACAGTATCATCCCTTCCATTTCCTATGCCCAAGGCTCAGCTATCCATTCCTGGAGTGGCAAAATATATCTTCCCCACAGATAGGATTCTTTGAGTGAACTGTGTTTAAACCATGCCAAAGGCTGTGTCCTTTCTGGATGCTGGTGTGCAAAGTCACCTTTCTGCCCATCATGTGCATGCTTCGGGAGTCTCACACCTTCATAGGGTGATTTTATCTGCATTCCAATTAAAAACCTGTAAGGAAATATCTCTGTTGCTCTTTTCATTATAAATATAATAACTTTGGTTTGCCACTGGAATACTGAAGCTGGTATCTGTGCAATTAAAATACCAATTATACAATTTTTCAGTTTCATTTTATCGTTTACTCCTCTATAAACTTCCTTGCATTATCTAGTATAAAATAAGAACTAATCAGAAAGAGGATAGCATGAAATCCTCAAAGATAGAATCTAACCTTTATAGGATACAGAAAACCACTTGTACTAGTACTAGGTACGGTGTTTAGCTCTGTGAGGGCAACAGCAGTATATCTGCTATAGTAATAGTTTTACCTCTCCATAATACTAATTGATTGAATTTCAAATGGCAACATTCATGTCAGTATGCCGCCTTTAAATCCCTACAATGATTTTCAGTGTGTGTACAGAGACTTTCTGAGTGGATCAGCAGGTGGACAGCCTCTGGCTGGTGGAGGGCTCTGTGTGTTCTCTCTTCATAGCGGCTGTAAGCCCTGAAGTGTTTTCTCCCTATGGATCAATTCACCTTTTCTCCTGCATACATCGTGAACAATGCAACAGGAACCTTCACTGACTTGGGATAATGCCACTGTGCAGTCCAGTGACCCATTGCAGATGTTGGCTTCTAAATTAAAAATGGCAAAGGGAAGTTAGTGAAGTATATATATAAAAAGAGGACTGCTTCTAAAGGCATGTATAAAAATCTTGCTACTGAACTATGTTTTACAGGAATAAAATCATTCCTAACTAAAGGCTTGATCCAAAGCCCTAGAGAGTCAAGGAAAGTGCTTTTTGCTGACTTCAGGCCATGGGTCAAGTTTTTAGAGCATAATTTTCTCCTCTTATCATAATAACTCATTTAAGTGACCTGGAGAAACCCTGAATTAAAACAAAAGCAAAGGGAAAAACAACTGACACCCTCCCCCCGCAACGCCAAACCTTACACTACTCGTTGCAAGAGATAAGGAGCATGAAACTATCTTATCTTTTTCCCATCTGAAACACACTCAAAACTGTGAAGTAAAGCAGTGGTCGCGATTTTAAGAAGAGACCATCTGTTGACAGGCTGACCTAATTTGTCAGAAACACTCTTCTTGCACTGACGACCTAAACAAAGTGACTGGCGCCATGAGATGGATGCTCAGGTCACAGACATCCAGAGCTGTGGTTCTCTGGTGGTGTCTGGTATGTGCTGGCCCTGCATCTCCTGAGGCTTCTGGAGACCCTTGCACATCAGTGCTTGTTCACTTTGGGCTTATCTCAAAGTCATAGCAACTGATGGCCGTTGTAGGTGTTTTTTTGTGAGTTTTCTCTTGCAAATGTGGCCCCATAGACTTATTTGCCAAGTATCCTTACATAAATGCTATGCTGGCAGTGAGATGACAGCACATGTGGAAACCATGAGCTACAGTAAATGAGGTTACTTCATGGTGGTAGCTAATCATTATTGGGATTATGCAGGGCTCCATTTTGTGGCTAATGCTCTTTAATGTTTTCATCAATTACTTGGATACACGGCTTGAATGTTTACTAAGTAGGTTTGTGGAGAACACTAAACTGGAAGGAGTGGTTGACTCCACTGAGGGTAGAGAGACCTTGTGGAGGGAACTTGACAAACTGGAGAATCAGGCAGTCACCAACAGCATGAAGTTTAACAAGAACGGGTCCCATATTCTGCACCTGGGATGGGAAAACCCTGGCTATATGTATATATACAAGCTGGGAGAAGAGATGCTGGAGAGCAGCCTCGCAGGAAGGTGCCTGAGAGTTCTGGTTGGTGACAAGTTGGACATGAGCCAGTAGTGTGCCCTGGCACCTCAAAGAGCCAGCTGTGCCATGGGGTGTACAGGCCCAGCATTGCCACTGAGTGAGGGGAGGGGTTGTCCTGCTCTGCTCTATGCTGTGAGGTTGCATCTCCAGCACTGAGTGCAGGGGATAAAAAGGGCATGAAACTGTTAGAGAGCATCCAAAGGAGTGCTACGAGTTGGAGAAGACAAGGGGTATGAGGAGCAGCTGAGGTCCCTTGGTTTGTTCCGCCCAGAGCAGAGGAGCTGAGGGGAGGCCTCATGGCAGCTGCAGCTCTCACAGAGAGCAGAGGGGCAGCGCTTAGAGTCAGCAGAGGGTCAGGGTGGGGGTTAGGAAATGGTTCTTCACCAGAGGGTGGTGGGCATGGAACAGGATGCCCAGGCATGGATGGCCCCACATGCCAGAGTTGAAGGAGCGTTTGGACAACGCTCTCAGATGTAGGGGCTGGATTTTGGATAGTGCTGTGTGGGTCCAGGAGGTGGCCTCAGTGTTCCTTATGGGTCCCTTCCAACTTGGGATATTCTACTTCTCTATTATTCAAATTTGGCACCCATGAAAAAATAAATTTATGCCATTTTCCTCTTCAGTTTTATCTCTTGTGACAGTATTAATCGTCCCCAAGTGACATATTTTATGATGGCCTTTTTTTATTAAGTGCTGAGCAAAACCTGTATTTCTCCAGAGCACTGAGGGGCCACTGGTGTGAATTTGTCATTAACATGCTAAAGAGTTCTGCTGCATGAGCAGTGTGACCTGTTCGTTTGTATGTTAATAGAACTCGTGTCTAGAAAGATTTGAAGGCAGTCTTCTGCCAGACACAGATTGTTCATTAGTACAATGAAAAGGACTCCTGTGAAATAATAATAATAATTAATACTTTTTCACTTCTGTAGTGCCTTTCATTCAAACAACTCCAAGCACCCTGGAAATTAATTAGGCCTCACAGCAATTCTGGGCAGTGGCATCCCTAACTGGTGCACCTCAGGAACTTGTCGAGTGGAGATGCGGAAGGAAAGAGATTTTTCCCACACTTCCTATGGAGTCAATGTGAGAGCTCATGAAGATAAACTGGAGTCCTGACACATACATCCTATAAGGCAGCACTACTGTGTGTAGTACAAAGATATATAGTGTTTTTAGAAGATTGAAAAAGAAATTTCTTTACAACAAAAGTCATATCAGTTATTATTTTTCAGTCACATAAATCCTTCTGCAAGCCCAGAGCTGTACCAGTAGTGAGTGATAAGAATATCTGTCCCATCCTGTCTAGTTTAACTTCTACAGGAGGTAATGAATTCCTTAGTAAAGTGCACTCCTTCCAGTGCTATTAAGCATATTTGAAATGGTCTCAAAAGGTTCACTGGAGAGAATGGAAGATGCTGGAAAATACTTCTTGCTTATCACATATAATGAGGAAGTAAGCAAAAACAACAGCTTGTTCTTGTGGGGTCCAAATATAAAACATCCGTGAAGCCCTACTTTAGTACTTCTAGACAGCTTGTGATATTGCAGTAGCTGTGTAAATGAGTTGAATTGAACTTTGTACATCAGGACAAGACAGCAAAGTCCATCTTGTATTTTTGCTCTGTCCTCAAGTTTGCATTTTCTGCAGATCAAAATACTCTAAATTTCCTCGCCAGTCGTTCCTATGAGCTGATAAATAGAGCAAAGTAGTTGCATCAGAGTAGTTACATCCTTTCATCAGAGGGAGAGTATGTGGCTCATCTCTGTGCCAGTGTTTATGTATGCACTTCCTGCTGTGCTCACAAGGGATGCAGAGCAAGCCACAAGACAGCGTCTTTGCCATGAAGAGCATGTAATCCAAGGAGCAATGAGAAAGAACATATAAAATATAATTACTTTGCTATAGGAATGATAGAGCTTCAGCTGGCAAAATTACAAGAACATATATTCAAAGTAAGAATGTGTGGGCAAAAAGCAACTTGCTTTACTGAAATAATGGCATGTGTCTGGAAAAAAAAGATGCACAAAACACATTATTGATTTCTTGGGCAGGAATCAAAGGATACCTGGAACACACAGAGAGCATTTTCTCACTGCATTCAGATGAAGCTAGAAGTTGGCACATACAGTTACAAGGTATGGTTTGTTTCTGTGTTCAGATGGAAAGAAAGTAAGCGTCTAAAAAGGCTGCTTACTTCTGGTTCTCATCTGAATCAAGATTCAGCCGGGCTATGCAGAAACTCATTTTTTCTTCTTGGATTTCAAGGGTTTCCTATTATTTTGCCATGGTTTAAGGTTGTCTGCCACTCAACAGTCCACCAAATGAATTAATTTGTTCAGCAAAGTAAATGTCAGACAATGCCTAGAAATATCATTTGTTGAATTATCAGTGAATCTAAAAGCAGAACAGGTTTTTGTGCTGTTTTTTTTTTTCTTTTCCTTTTTTCTCCTTTGTTTGCATTCTTTTGGTTTGATTAACACTAAAATAAAATGAGAAATAAGAAAGGAGAAGAACAGAAGGAATACTGGGCAATTTCAACATAGTTCCATTTACGGTTCAAATAAGGGGCTGGAGTTTCCATGAGTTCATAGCAATAAAATTAAGCCATACTCTGGATTGGAAACAGTTTTTGCCTAGCAACAGGCAAAAAGGACAGAAAACCCAAAAGGTGTGAAAGACAAAAAAACCAAAACAAAACAACAACAACAACAAAAACAACAAAGGATACAAAAATGGAATAGAAAAAACACACACACAAAAAAAGGAGAAATGGGAGAAAACACAACATCTTGGAGTGAGTTTTATATAAATGTATGGTTTTGGGGGCATCTTTACTTCATGCCCATGTTCATCTTACACAGGATTCTTCAAGGCTAATGACTGCAGGTATATCATTTGCTGTCACACCACAGCTTTAGACAATTGCATTCCTACATATTTTAAAGATCACTTTAATAATTACAGTAATTTTCCATACGGCACTGTAGTTCACCGTGTGTTCCCCAGCCTAATGGCAGAGCCGTAGGTGTGCTTCACTGACAGTGTCATGCTGAGAGCAGCAATAGGATAGTAGAATGGCTTAGGTAAGAAGAGACCTCAAGGATCATCAGGTTCCAGCCCCAGTGCTGCAGACAGTGTTGTCAACCACTAAATCAGGCACCAGCGCAGGCTGCCCAAGGCCCTGTCCAACCTGGCCTTGGCCACCTCCAGGGATGGGGCATCCACAACCTCTCTGGGCAGCTTGTACCAGTGCCTCACCATCCTAATGTCAGTAATCCAATTTAGAAGTGGTAGATTGGTTAAGGAAAAGTTAGCATTAGGTCACAAAAGCACATATGGACTGCTTGCAAAAGACAATGATAGCATTTTGGGGGAAGGATTGACATGGCCTAGAGTAGGGTTCAAAGTAATTCCAGGAATTACCTGTCAGGTTGAAGTAAAAGAGCAGAGTTCTTTCTTACTAAAGTTCGGAGATGTTAGTTTTGTCACAAAACTGCCCTTAGGTTTTGAGGTTGTTCTTTTTTTCCTGAAAACAAAATACATTTTAAAATACATTATCTAAACAGCACTTAATTAAGTAGCCAGGTTTTCATCTAGTTTAACATCCTGCAAAATCCCCACCTGCCGTGTGCTCCAGGCTCAGAGCGCTATGCTGGAGCACAGGCAGTGGAAGAGAGAAGGAGAAGCGAAGGATGTTTAACATTCAGGATTTGTCCACAGCCGATAATTTATTGGAACTCATCTGTAACAAGGCCTGGCACTGATTTATAAGTTGATTTGAAAAATAAATAAAAGTGATAGAAACCTGCATTCGGTTTTAATGATAGACTGTTGCAGCGTGAAAAGTAAGGATATGAAACATTGCAAGGAAATTAGATATTATGCCCTGAAGACAACTGCAGCTACCAGCCCATTAATTGTTAGATATTTATTATTAAAAATTTCTTTTCATGAGTGACTGCAGAATATTTGTGCTCTTAAAGTTGTTGAGTTCTGACATGAATGGAGTGCATGAAGCTCATTTTTCCTTCCCTCTGTGTGTGTGTGCGTGCATGAGTTTGTGGAGCTGACAAGGTAGCTGACCCTCAGATGTGATGAATCTTTGCATATAAACACAAACACTCAAGTGCTGCCTCTGAATTGATTCTGAATAGGATAATGAATGCTGGGAAGTTTGTTTTTGCTCTGAATCTCATAGTGAGGGGCTCTAGAGTACCCTGAAACAGGTCCCTCTGGAAGCACAGAGTGAAAGACACAGCATCTCCAGGGGCCTCTGGCCATTTGCATCAGCAGCATTCCATGGCCTAGTTGCTCCCAGGGTGCTGCTGATCGCCCACCAGGTGCTGAAGAACAGAGAAGATGGGTAACTGGGAAAAGCCAGCCACGTGCATCTGCCAAAACTAACAGAAGGGACCATTCATAAAGCGCTATCACAGTCATGGCAAACTGAAGTATTATATCAGGTATTAAAAATACAGAGGACCTTTGATTAAATAAATTCTAAATCAATTGAAGGACACAGAAAGGTAAGACCACCTGATATGCCCTCCTACTTCTCCTCCCTTGATTTACGCAGTAACCCACATTGCTGATCTTTTGAGGAAGCAATGCCGGAGAGGGAGCGTACATAAAATATGTAAAGAGGAATGGTCCCTACCTCAATTGGCCTGTGATCTACCTTTATCTCATTTTGCTCTGAAATATTAAGAACAGTCGCAGTAATTAAGTACGATAGTAATGTGGCTACAAAACCTCAGTTGAAGAAGATCAGAAATTAAATGCTTGCTGCTTAGATTGTCTGAGGCTAACATAACCTTCATGGGCTTGTACAGTTTTCTGATCATAAGGTGGAACTCTACTACAAGCAAAACAATGGTTTTCTTCATCCTTGCTTCTCTTATTATTCGCCAATGCGAATAAGGCAGTTTATCTCCATTTCCCCACTTATTTCACTTGGAAACCACCTCTCTAAAGCCACGTGCTCTACGCAAATGTGTTTTTCAAAAATTGGGCAAGAATGTGGTCAGCCTACAGGAAAAGTTATCTGGAACTCCATCTGCCCTCATAATGTGAACATTTCTTTCTCCATAATGAAATGCACCCTACAGCCTACATATTAGTGTTACTTCCTCATAGATATTTCTATGGTAAAATCCGGAGGCCATGTGCTTCCTATACAGAACATGGGTTTAGAAGCGAGGAACATACTACAAAGTGCAAAAGGAGACAGGCAGCTATTAAAGAAGATTCACAGTTAATAGGCAAATGCATAAATGGTGGGGTTAGCTCTTGAAATGAGAATTTATAACATGCCTTAACCTAATCCCTCATTAAGATAATTTATTCTCCCCCTCAAGGTCTCACATCACAGCTAGTATTAGGCAAATAATTAGTAACAAACAATTCATTTGATCAATTTCAACTCTTCTAATGAACTGTCAGCCAACACAGTGCAACTGTCTTGAATATATTTATTATTACACATTATTTGCCAATTTTTGTGATGAATTTGTAGTCTGTTGTTTATCCAGGAGGAGCTGGGTGCTCCATGGTAGCTCATCAGGGCATTCTGAGTGGATGTGGAAGTCAAAGGGTATGACTGCACTCTCTGTTTGGGAAGTGGGATGTTCAGGTGAATTCTATTTTGTGAATCCTCAGGCTTTCAAGATTTGAACTTTGTTTCCTTTTTATTTAAAGCTGAGTACACATACATTTTAATCTGTAAATCACGTGAGGCAGTTCTTTGTTTTGCAGTCATGTTACATAAAAGATTTGCAGCTACTTTTCAGATTGAGCTGGGAAGATCTACTTTGCTGCTGTGAGATAACTTCCTAGCACAGAAAAGGTTGCAGCCTTAGGAACTGCTTGCATTGGAAGCATTTCTTGATGAATCTCCAGCAAATGTCCAACTTGCTGTAGGACTGACTAAGCTCTTTGCCCAGCTGCCCTTCTGCCTGCTGTGGAGAAACCTGTGGGATCCTACTTAGCAAACGTGGCACCTTGAGGACTGAAAGGCTGTGAAATGAATTGGGGTCTCTGACACGGCTATATCTGGGCCACCACAGCAGCCCTGGAAGGTATTTTCAAACTACATTTTTTTTGTGATACCAGCCAGAATGAGAGCAGTTATCATGCTAATGAAATTCTTACATCTCTGTCAGCTGGTGGGAATAAAGCTAACACAGTGCAACCTCCTAAAACAGCAGCATAAAGCCACTGCCTGAATGTGCAGTACAGCCTATAAGACAAAGGAGGGGAAATACAGTGTATAATAAGTAGACCTGGTATAAAGGCACCAGATTGGGTTTTAGCAGGAGTCACTCCATGCAGAATTCTTGTGTCAGCTTTCCTTTACCCGCAAAATAGGGAGAAATGCTTCCTCACTCTTCAAGGAAAGATGACTGCCTGTTGATTGAGTTTGAACTGAAGGGTTGACTTGAAGAAGCTGAAGTCCAACTAATTAATGGAGGGTTTTAAACAGTGCAATACACTTCTCTCCAATGTTTTATCCCTTCTATGCAAGAATGCAAGGCAGAAAAAGTGTGTAGAAGTGATTTTCTGAGGGAGGGTGTTCTGGCTGGGGATAGTTAAAACTTCCCCGTAATATTTGATTCCATGCATGACGCTATCAAAACCTTAACTCAGTTTTAATTTAGCTCAAGAATTTCCTTAGGATAAGCTGTTACAAATTTGTCATATGAACACCAATTAAGAAATTCAAGTGAAGTTCTAGGATGTGGTGATATGGCATTTTGAATGAAGACATTGTTAAAAAGACAACACACTCATGTCACCCCTACTCAAAAGTCATATACAGTGAGAGCAGAAAAAAACAAAAACAGTTCTTCCTCTTTCCTTGCATGTGACATACTATTTTGGAGGGCTTTTAGAGTGGCCAGCTCTCTCAAGTGCGGGCTAAACATGTGCCAGTATTTAGAATTCGGATGTAAAGGTTGGAAGGGACCTCAAAGATCATCAGGTTCCATCTACACTGCCATGGACAGGGTTGTAAACTGCTAGATCAATTACCAGCTCAGGCTGCCAAGGCCCCATCCAACCTGGCCTTGAAAGCCACCTGTGATGGGGCATCCACAGTCTTTCCGGGCAGGTGCATCAGTGCTTCACCACACTGAGTAAAGAATTTCCTCTTAATATCTCACCTAAATCTCTCCTTTTAGTTTAAAACCATTCCCCCTTGTCCTATCACTATGTGTAAAAAACTGTTTTCTCTCCTCTTTATAATCCCCTTCTAAACACTGGAAGGACACAATGAGGTCTTCCTGGAGTCTTTTCTTCTCCAGGCTGAACAAGACCAACTTGCTCAGTATGTCTTCTTAGGAGAGGTGCTCTCTGGACCTGCTTTAACAGCTCTTCATCTTTCTTGTGCTGAGGTCCCAGACCTGGATGCAGTATTCCAGATGGGGCCTCACAGGGGCAGAGCAGAGGGGGACAATCCCTCCCCTCTCCCTGCTGGCCACCTCTTTTGATGCAGCCCAGCAATACTTTGGGCCATCTGGGCTGAACGACCAGCTTTTCATTCACCAGGACCTCAAGCCTGCGGCAGGGCTGCTCTCAAGAAGTGCTTCTTCCAATCTGTATATATATATGAGGTTGCTCCAGCCCAAGTGCAACACTTTGCACTTGGCCTTGTTGAATCTCACTAGGTTCAAATGAGCCCACCATTTCTCTACATAGAAAATACAGTTTTGACCTCCTGCTAAACACCTTATCCCAGCATTACTCTGGAGGAGAAATGTCCTAGGGACAGATTCTCTGGTACCAATGCTTCAGCCACAATGCTGGGGAAATGTAAAGAATAAACTATAATTGTTTATAAATGTTCTGATTTAATTTTTTTGGCTTGTAACTAGGCCACTGGATCTAAGACTCCTGCTCCAGCATTTCTATAAATCTAGCTTTTTTTTTCTTGTAATAATATTGTTAACTATAAATGTAGCATCTCAGGTTGAAGGTGTTTTGTTTTTTTTCCCTCTTTCTGTTAGGCACCAATTGTGCATCTTCTTCATGTTTTGTTTCCCTGGATAAATCTTTGCCATTCCTACCACCAGCTTGTCTGTAGAATTTGAACAAGTTTACTGAAACTCAGTCCCAAGGAGGAAAAATTTGGTCATTTCTAACAGTGTGTACACCCTTCCTTTTCAAGGATTTCTACATACTTCTATTCACATTTCCTTTAAAAATGATTGTTAGTTATTCTGCATAAGAACCAGATGACATGCAGTTCAGACACATGAGCTGATAGCAGCCCTCTGTCCTTCGTTTAGAAGAGAAAGGTCTCTTCTCTTACACACTTTTTCTTTAGGAAAGATGCTTTCTCTCTTCTATTTTTATTTCTATTGGCAGAACAGGAGCACTAACTTGTCTATTTCAACACAAAAACTAAAAGAGCTGAGATTCTGGTACTCTGGGATTTCAGTTCTTTTCTCTGAAGTAAACTGCACTTACAGTCTTGCAGTGAAACAGCAATAGACCTGCAGTCTGTGTTGCTCACATAAGTCAACAGACTTAATGCTATATTATGCAGTGCATTATGTTCAACAGAATTTGGACAAAGCTATAGTTACCGCACATATTGTGAACTAAGAAAACAAAAACCTGCAGTAGTGTCAGCTCTAAAAAATCACCTGGTTTGCTTTTGGATACCAGCATCCCAAAGGCAAAGAGACTAAATTAGGTTAGAGTCATGAGTGTCAGTTGTTCCACGCAGCCAAAATAAATCAACACTTGCCTACATGCACTCATTGAGGATGTAGCTCATGCATTAACCAAGATGAAATTACACCTGTTAGAAAAAGGTGTTGTTTTTATTTATCACAAGTAGAATAAAACAAGTATAAATCCATGCTTAGTATTAACTTGTTTAGGAGAGAGAGGACAATGTTATTCCCCTCAGCAGTATGCAGTGCACAGTCTACTGCCACTGCTGCTTTGGTAGTTAGATATTAACTCTACAAGCAATAGCACTTTTTGTCTTTTGTTGCAAAGAGAGTTCTGAATGTTTGATCAAGTATAGCTGCATCTCTTTTGCTCGGTCCCACATTTAGACTTTTACAAAAATACCAACATAAATCTATAAGGGACATTTGCAGATGTGAAAGTGATTGCAGGACAGGCATAGATGTGATCATGTAGGGTCAGATTATCCCCAGGAACAACCTGTGTGCTTGATACATACTTGAGCACTCATGCTTCTTCAGTAAGTGTGTGTACACAGGGAGTTTCTATTGAACATACTGTGCTGCAGCTTTCTGAGTCTCACGTCACAGAAATTCATGGAGGCAAACTTATGCATCTTATATCCATGTGAAGGAGAAAAGTACTTTGGGGATCCAGTTCTTACACTTCCAGTAATTCAAGACTCTCTTTCCATAAGTGACCATATATCCTTGGCTCAAAAGGATAATGTAAGGGTAACCCTGTGAAAAAAACGTCTTACCTGTCATGGTGCTAAATTATAGAGAAATTACTTGTAGAGGAGTAACCATGATACCAGGCTTTAAAATAATATTCTCCACATAGACTAGAGTAGGAAGAAAGGGTGAGAACAGAGGCACAAATGCGGAGATCACTCACTAAACAATCTGCTTCAGGTTACTCCTTGGACAAAAAGGTACAATGTTCTTTGGAAGGAGCACTTCCTTATGCAGCTCTCAGCTTTTTCTGTAGCTGCCTTGGCATCCACAGGCAGAAAAAATAAGCTTTCATTGTGAGAAATAACAGAGGTAATGGATGCACAGCCATCCCTCCCTGCCGTGGCAATTTTGAAAGGATGATATATTGTATGCCATCCTATTTGCTGTTTTGATGAGCTTCAGACATGTACCATTATTTACTACATGAGGCTGAGAAAATAACACAGGTTACAATTCTATTGAAGATCTGTTATTATAGTAGAAATGAACAAATGAAACAAGAGATGCAGATAGCTCTTCTGTGAGTCTCAATATTGTGCTAAACAGGGAGGGTAAAGGTTCAATACTGAAAGTCACTTATGAATAATATTCTGTGAGGCAGAGAATTCATTTGGAAAAAAATACAAAGAGAATACCAACCTGAAGCTCCATAAACTGTGCAAACAAATATCTGTAATTTAAGTAATTACCAGAGTGAGAACAGTTAAACTGATCCAACAGTCATAACTCTGGAAGAAGAAATCTAGAAGCCCAAAGAAACCTCATACATCTTCCTTGTTCAGCCACCTGCATACCTACCAAACATGATTCACTCGTTTCCAGTGAAGCAAACTATTGTGAACTGAAGGATTTGCAAATATGATAATTGATAGGAACCACTCTATTTCCAAAAGCAAGGGCTCAGAACGGTGAAAATGACACACATTTGAGATGAATCTGTCTTCATGCTGTGTGTCTATATGGGAAGCAAGCTTTGCAGACAGATGCAGGATAAAGCACACCTTTCTGTGGTGTTTGAGCTTGACAGTTTCAGAACAGGAAAGTGATTAAGGTTCAACAAGACTTAGAGTATCTTAAATTGCTTTGAAAAATCCATCATGATTCTTAATGTCATTACTGAAACCTGTGTTGTACTGGACTGCATTCAACATTATGTTGCGGAAATTCAGGGTAGCCAAGAATTGATACCATTGCTGTCTTGCATACCTGGTGGAAAAAAAAAAAAGAGAGTGTATGGATACTGGAAGCAACTTCAGGTGACGTGGGAAGACTACTTTCTTTCATAGGGAGAAAGTTCATGCAGCCAAATCTCAGCTGCTCAGTTACAGTTAAAGCTGACCAACACTGTGGGGAGCAATAAAAAGGGTTTTATTTATTTATTTATTTATTTATTTTTAATATATTAACAAGAAAAGGAGGTTCAGAGCCAACATTGGTTGATACTTGATGAAAGGTCGACTTACAAACAGGGACACAGACAAAGCAGAGACTTTTAATGCCTTCTTCACCTCTGCCTTCAACACAGATTTTGGGCTCTGGCACCTTTGGGCTCTGTGCCCCAAGCTGGAACACTCTATGGTAGCAAACATCTCACAGCCGACCCCGAAATTCTGCTGGATTTACTGCTTCACCCAGACGCATGTAAGTTCATGGGACACAATGAACTTAATCCCAGGATACTCAGATTGCTGGCTGATGTCATTGCAAGACCCCTCTCAATTATTTTTCAATGATCCTGGGAATTTGGAGAGACCTGAGTTGACTGGAAGCTGACAAACGTTGTTCCAATTTTCAAGAAAGTCAAGAAAGAACTTGGTAATTACAGGTCTGTCAATCTGACTTCAGTATCTGGTAAAGTTAGGGAGCAAATTATGTCGGGGGGTATCGAAAAACACCTGAAGGACAACATGGTCACAGCCATCATGGGTTCATGAGAGGAAAGTCTGGTTTAACACAGTTAATTTCCTTTTATGACAAGATCACCCCTCTAGTTAACCAAGGGAAGCCAATTTATGTCTTCCTGAATTTTAGTACGGCTTTCAGTACTGTTCCTCACAGTATCCTTCTGGACAGCACACAGGTTGACAAAAACATAATGGGATGGCAATTGGCTGATAGGTCAGATCCAAAAGGTTATAGTAAATGTGCTAACATCAGGCTGGTCACTACCATGGTTCTGCAGAACTCCTGTTTAGGGCCAGTTCTCTTTAATGTTTTCTTAAATGACTTGGATGTAGGACCAAAAGGTGTTTTGAGCAAGTCTGATGATGATACAAAATCAGGGGGAGCTGCTGACTCCCTTAAGGGTGGAGAGGCATTGCAGAGAGATCAATGACAAATTAGAGGGCTGGGCAACCACCAACTGCATGAAATGTAACAAGAGCAAGGATTGCATTCTGCATCTGGGAAGGGGAAACCCTGACTATACATACAGATTGGAGGATGAGGGACTGAAGAGCAGCACTGATTAAAAACATTTTGGGATCTTGGTTGATGACAAGTTGAACACGAATGAACACTGTGAGCAGGAAGGCAGGAAGGCCAACTGCATTCTGAGGCACATCAAGAATAGCTTTGGTAGGTGGTCAAGGAAAGTGATTGTCTCTCTCCCCACTGTGCTGTGTGGCCTCACCTTGATTCTGTGTGCAGGTCTGGGCATCACAGCACAAAAAGGGAATAAAACAGAACATCCAAAAGAGGGCTATGAAGATGGTGAAGACTCTAGAGGGGAAGACATGTCAGGAACTGCTGAAATCACTTGGTTCATTTAGTCCAGAGAAGAATAAGGGGAGACCTTGCTGCAGCCTACAGCTCCTCACAAAGGGAATGGAAGGGCAGCGTGCATCTCTGCTCTCTGCTGACAGCAACAGAATTTGAGGCAATGGCATGGGGCTGCGTTAGGAGAGGGTCAGGTTGGATGTCAGGAAAATGGTCTTCACCAGAGCGTGGTTGGGCCCTGGGACAGGCTCCCTAGGGTCATGGCCCTGAGCTGCTGGAGTTCAAGGACTGTTTGGACAGTGGTCTCAAACACAGAGTTTGAATTCTCGGTGACCCGAGGGGTCAGGAGCTGGAGTTGATGATAGTTATGGGTCCCCTCCAACTTAGGATATTCTGTTACTCAGTGATCTGGGTTTTCATTTCTCTCCTCATCCTATCAAACTGCAGAAATGTAATCCAGTAATGCTACACCACACCCTTCTAATAAACACCTACACCGTTCTCAAAATAAATTCGCCTCTCAACAGGAAAAAAGCTGACTATCTCAGATGGCAATGTCTCTACCCAGAAACCAAACACGTATTATTTGCACTGCTTCAAATTCTTGGAGGTGGAATAGTGAAGTTGTTTTGTGCTGTTAAATTAAGCAAATCTAAAATGGTCAATTCATGCTACATATATGTCTGGGGTTCCAAAAACATACCGGGAAAGCATACAAACCTGACCACTTAACCCTGGGCTGCTTTAATCCCAGGAGAGATGGGGTTTGCAAACCTTAGTGAGGATAAAGAAGTTCAGAGAAATTAGGTGCGATTCATACTCAGTATCAGCTACTTTTAAACTACTATTTACATATATAGCTATGTAGAATTCATTTTCTTTTGGTAAAATTGAAAATGCTGATATTGCCTAACAGCTTTGAATGAAGAAGTTCAAGCACTGTATCAGATTTTAGCATCAGATGCACTTCACTGATAGTGTAAGGCAGGCATAGGACGCTAGCAGCTGTTAACCTGAACTGCATACTAAGGGCAGGTTTTAGCCTATTTCTCACTAAAGTGATTTTCCAGTACCAAAATTTGGATAGTAGGCAAAGTAAATAATCCTAACTTTAGGCTGGTTTGACAAAAGATTAAAGGCATGTTAAATCTTAAAGAGCTTAAATACTGTGTAGTTCTGCCTGAAGCCTACGTGAACTTTGCTTTATGAATTAAAGCCTTTCATGGGCCCAAAATCCTCCCTGTAGAAATGTCCATGATTGTCCAAATCTTGTTTATTTCAAACCCATCAAGTTCAGCATAAATGGGTATACCTTTACCTGCATGCAAGAATAAGCAGATTTTTGGGATTAGGCATTAGTGCTGATGTAGGCTACATTTAAAGACACAGAGAGCAGCAGAGAAGCCATTTATCTCTCAACAGCAATGTTCTTTAGTGGATAATGTGGCTTTTCTCTTCTGAGTCATAGTAGTCAAGAGCCATGCCACCCCCTTGACTCTCGTCCAAAAGAGAACTTTTAACTTTTAAGCTATGTTTTATGCCACAGAAGGGATACTTACAATTCCTGTAGCTATCACTTTTTCCACTCACAAGGATCAACCATTTAGCTGGACTTGGTCGCGCAAATTAAGGCTAAGATGGGCATAAGTCACTTATCTGCATGTATGTGTGCTTTTTCTTTTTTTCTACTTTTTAGCTTTCAGCTACTATCTTTCAACTACTACTTCTCTCAGGTTTGTTCCCGAAGCATTGTTTGTAGGAAACATAATGAACCAAAAATCGGTAACAATGCATATAACACAAAGAAGCTTTAAACAAAATGCAGGAAGTCTATTTCATAGCTCCCTAATTTCACTTTATATTATACTGGGAAGGAACTGCAAATAGGAACAATTTTACATCTTTAACACTAGTGTTTAAGAAAACTGAAAGACTGAGAGACCGGGTCTGTTCAGCCTTGAAAAAAGAAGACTCAGAGAGGATCTGATCCGCGTCTATAAATGTCTTAGGAGCAAAGGGACAAGGCCAGACTCTTCTCAGCAGTGTGTGGTGACAGAATGAGGGGAAATGGCCACAAACTGATGCATAGGAAGTTCCACACAAATGTGCATGGGAACTTCTTCACAGTGCAGTGACGGAGCACTGGCACAGGCTGCACAGAGAGGTGGTGGAGTCTCCTTCTCTGAGACGTTCCAGACCCGCCTGGACGCCTACCTGTGCAACCTGGGCTAGGGAGCTGCTTTGGCAGGGGATCTAGATGATCTCTAGAGGTCACTTCCAACCCCTTCAATTCCGTGATAGTACCATTTCATTGCTGGTATGAAAGGGCTCTGTGGGACTTCGGGTATAGATAGAGGAACTGAGAGTATTAAAATCTATTCCCTGATCACCTCAGACTTAGTACATAGACATCCATGGGCATCATAGACATCCATCTCACCATTCACCAGTGAAAAAGAGATAGGATTTTTCCTCCTCATATGTGAGTCTAAAATTAACGTCTACAAACTGCCTGAATAATCACAAATTTTATATTAAGTATAGAAGTTAATATAAAAATTTCTTAAACAGGTAAAATGTGAATAAAACCTTTCACTAAGTTTCTGAACTGTTACATACATAAAACTCCTCTAGGAAAAAAACAAACAAACAAACAAACAAAAAGTATGAGACCATTTCATTACTTTCCTAACTTGCAAAGTTTAGCCTTCTTATTATTTGCTGCCCTCCAGAATGTACTTACAATTCTGTACATTTTCCAGAACAGTAAACAGTCCAAAAAGTTTCCACAATTGAAGAAGCAGTGGAGCATTGGTCAAATGTAAGATAAGGACTTGTTTGTGCCTAGGAGCACGGGAGGCAGGAAGAAACAATTAAGACAAACCAGGTTAGAAAGGAATGCTCTGTCCTCAAAGGCAAGCTAATGAGAAGAGAGATTTTCCTGGAAGATGGAAAGATGGAATGAGGTCAGGGAGTTAACCCATGAATGCAACTGGCAAGACCTTTCCAAAATAATGGAATCTATAAGAAGTAAAGATTTGTTTGGGGAGAAAAAAGGATTTAAAAGAATTGACCAGGTTGTCATACCAGGCACGAAACATAACCAATTTGTATTAGTGTGATGGGAATTCTTTACGCAGGAATAGAAAGCAGAAACGATCCACAGTACATCAACACAGCATGAAAAAAGGGAAAGAGCATCTCCAAGACAGACATACAATTCATAAAGAAAGGACAACAAATAGCAATGCTGTATGTCTACATCTTAAAGAACTTGGTAAATTCACAGCACAAGAGGTTAAAAAGAAAATAACAACAAAAAAAAAACAACAGTTGAATGCATTATGAGGAAACACTGTAGGCTTAGGAGAAGGTTCTGAGCATTTTTTCCACAGCTTTATTCACACC
>VXAB01009946.1:362373-442293 GCA_013399175.1 Odontophorus gujanensis | reverse complement strand
AAACAGATGCTGATGAATCTGTCACACCAAAAATGCTTTTATCAGGTTTCTTTACTACACTATGTTCTGCCCCTGCCATATCCTGCATTGCACTCTTGCTTCTACTGGCCACCTTTAACTGTAGGCTGTTTCTTTGTCATTGTACTTACTGATGAATATTTGAGAGAAAATTCATAACAATGAGACTGTGTTAATGTTAAGGATCCTTTAATACCACATGCCTCTATTAAATAAATTTTAGGATGTGATACTACTTCCCATGCCTGATTCCTTCTAGTTATATACTGAATTCAATCCTTGGCTGCTTGTCTTGCTTGATTCAGATCTGTCCATTTTGCAGACCTGATCATAACAGGGAACTTTAAACTTCCTCAGTCCCCAGAGATATTAGGCGCAGTCCTCTACAATGAAGCAACCTCTCTATATTTTTATTGATCACAATAAGTAAGTTATCTGCCTGCATAAATCCCTCAAGAATATACCCAGATTCAAGGATAATTTATGAATCTATTTGGTATTTTCCAAATAGAAATCCAGTTTCTTAATAGTTTTTTATTGAAAATTATTTTTATTCTTTGTCCAAAATTTATTGTATGACAAATTCTGTGTAAATAATGATTAAGTAATTATAGAGGATCCACACTGTAAGTCTTTAACAGTGGTAGGTCGGTAATTCGGCCAAAAAAATAACTATGGCATGATACAGACCCAAAAGAACTGAACATCTGTAGGCTCCTTTAAAACTGAAATGGTTATATATGGAAGTACCCCTGCTATTGCTGTGCATAAATCCTCTGTTAGTATTCTCCTTTTCATAGTGCTTAAGAGCATTGTTTCATCCTCCTCCAGGAGTAGTGCCAGCATTGCTGTGGCATATACATGTCATACAATGAACTTGCTTTTAGCAACATGACTATCTGAAGCCAGTTTTCTTTTCCCAACCAAGTTTAGATGTTTTGTAGTGGTGAAGCAACATTAATCACACAGTGTGTTTAACCATTGAATATCTAATTTAATATTAGTTAAACTTGATCAACAACTCTAGAGTTTAGGGTCACATTATTAACAGAAAACATCAATCCTTTGGATAATTCAATTAAAAAACATCAATAAAAATCTAATTTCAAAAGTCACTAGTATCCCAATATACCATATCCGACAGACAGAAACTGCTCAGCCACCACTGAATCATTGCCTGTTTTAATAAGTATTCAGAAATTATACTGACACTTCAAAAGAAATTGTAAGGAATTGTTAGCAGGTTTATTAATGTTTTATGTTTTATTAAAAGTTTGGGTGTACATTTCACAATGAGCAACATCAAAAATCAGACTTTCTGCCTGTAATTTTGCTTCCTCCTGTCTTTCTGCCTTTGGGATTCGCTCTTTTCCTTTCATCAGCTGCCATTTTCAGCAGCATGCAGTAATTTCATGGCTCATTGCAAGCGCTGAAAACCTTTGAAACCACAAATGCTAACCTACCTGGCCTGCAGCCATTTAGGAAGAGATTAATTTAGCAAACAGAAGCAAAACACTTTCTACTTCTAGCCTGTGCATAATTTCACTTCTATCTATATTTATTTTACAGTGAGCAGCGTAATGACAATTTCAGTAATTGCAACTCTGTAAAAATTTGCCTACCTAGTTTATCTCACTATCACAAGACTGTGAGTCAGTCAGATTAGAAAAAGTACAGCATGTGAAACTGCATTGGTTGCCTTCCAAAAAAAAAAAAAATATGTCTTATATAAAACTTAAGTGATGTTTTGCACTTGTTTGTATACTTATCTACAGGACAATGGATTCTCCATGATGTTTGCTTGGGATGTGTGTGCCTTTTTAACGCACCATGATTTATGGTGCTTTTCCCATACAAAAAGATCAGCAATGCTAGTAGGCTGCAAGTGCCAGCCCATTTCTGCAGACTTAGTTACAAATGGCTGTTATGGTGCTGTCAAGCGATTTGAACAGAACTGAAAGTCCATCTGGGGCAAATCTAAGCTATCATGCTTGGAATGAATTCAAATTCAAAATTAGCCTACAAACTGTTGGCTGAAAAAGAAAAGTTCAGAATGTTTTATTGTTTCTAATTTAACTCAAAGATCAAATTCTGTAAGTAAACACAGAAACTTTTCTTCTAATCCATTTTTTATCCCATTTGACCAGCATATTCAGATCTACATATGTAATGCCAAGCTACTGAACATTTATTTAAACAGAAATAGAAATGGCTTGATTTCCCTGCTCCCTTCTGATTCCTCTCAGTACCAAGTGTCCCATTTTTTTACCAAGCCTTGATCACTGGGGTTTCTATGTCTACACTCCGATAGGTGTAAAGGTTCCAATAATTGTACCCAAAGCTTTTGATGCCATGTGCTGTGCAAAAAAAGAGAGCAACAAATAATTTTTGAAGAAGGATTTTCAAATATATAGGAAGAAAAATGTTTCCTTGCAATTCCCATGTCTGTCTTGATAGCTAGCATGATGGCCTCGTGTAGGAGGAATCCCTAAGGTATCTCACAGTTCCTGAGTTCTATATTGGCATCCTGGCACTGGTAACAGGGCAATCTGGTGCTACTTTCTGGCAGCCATTGCTCCAGGCTTGTGCTGCTTGGAAGAGATGTAGTGACCTTGAATGACCTTGTGGAAGGCAGTCATCAAGTAATGGTTTCCTCTGCAGGATTATGCAGGGGTACATCTCTCCATGAGGGCATGCAAGAAGGTTGCTGCCAGCGCCATGGAGGGAGATGGAGTCTGAGCAGGGATCCTCAGTGCTGAAAACAAAACAGTTTAAAGTGCTCAGCTTTCCAGCTCTTTACACGAGAGTAGTGAAAGAGCTATTGAATATCATTGTTTACTTGCTTTACTGCGATTCAGATAGTTTTTTATCAGCAAAAGGGAAGTGTACAGCATTAAACTTGTTTATGCAGTGTTTTTATAATAGCTAATTCATTTAAGCATACAGATACACAGACGGCAGCAGGATGACTGGCCAACCCACACAGATGTACACCTCCAATCTGGCATCCCAAAACATTCATAAAATATGTCAACACAGCCTGGATTCCTTCCATAGTTTATGTTAAAATATTGGTGTTCCTACCATACAAGCAAAATATTTCATGTTGTTAAAATTTGTGTCCTTGGTAAATAAATATAAAAACTAAACGCATTTCCTCTAAATGCAGAAGCCGTGTGCAGCAGCGTTGAAGCAATATGTACTGTTTGTACTTCTAGTAACAGTGGAGAAATTAACATTTGTAGAGCTGTTTATCATTCAGGCAAGTGATAATATGGAGGCTCCTGGGTTTTATTAGTATTCTGCTTTTAGCTGTGGTGGCCCTGATACAGCACCCTCTCTAGTTGCTGGGTTCCCAGTACGTGATAGTAAATGACACAGCAAGGAGAACTGGGTGAGGCACATGGCCGTGTGTAGTTGTCCCAGCTTCTCCTCTCCCACCTTGTGGCTGGCACTGCCCCTCGCTCACCCTACATCCGCAGTAATGGTGCAGACAGTTGGCAGAAACTGGATTTGTTTGGCATGGAGTGACCTCGATCAATGGGAAGCAGCAGCTCTGCTGAATATGAGAACATGCAAATGCTCTAGTAGAGGATGAAGGCCAAGAATGAATCAGGCCTTGTCCAGGGTGCAGGAATAAACCTGCGTCCTATTTCTAGATCAGAATTCAGGCAGAACGCCGAGTGTGAAGGGTATTCATAGGCAAAATCTTCATGATCCACTGGGAAGCAGAGCAGCACAATGCTCCTGGGGTGTTAGTTCCCATAACCAGACAGTCATACTACCCCCTTCAGCAGAGCTCCCACACCTTTCCTAGCAGAAGGCCAGGATGGTGCTGGCAGACAAGATACACAGCTTCTGTCTGAGTAGAACAGAAAACATTTCCCTTTCTGTCAAGGAGCAACAAGAAGAGTTGTTGTGAAGCAATAACTGGTAGCTCTTGTGGGGGCATTTCATTCCTTGAAACTTGCCCAAAACTATTCTTGCTCAGAGCAGATCTTGTCCAAACCTAATGGCCTGAACATTCGCGAGTTTAACTGCTTACAATATTTCAGTTCCATGCACCCCTGACATATATATACTGTTATTCAATGATTGAAATATTATTTTTAAATTTAGCTTATTCAGTTATGTCTCCAATAAATTATGCTCCTAATATCTAGCCATGGAAACTGAAATAAACTGGCTTAGCACTCTGAAACACTATAGAATAGTACTGTATAGTAAAATAGATATTCTGCCATTATGTTTAATGAATAATATTCTCCATGAACGCACATCTCTACATTTCAGTAACTCCAGAGCTATGACATAGACTGATCAAGAAAATACATGGTAAACAAGATATAATTTTGCTCTGTCTGTGCAACATAAAATTACTCAGTAAAATTAGTGAGCAATGTATGCAGAGAAACTGTAGGATTTAGCAGATATTCAGGTGTACCCTCACCTTTCATTGATTAACAAAAATGCCCTTTGAGATGAAGGGCTAGTGTGGAGAGAAGAAAACAATACTTGATCATTAATACACAAATGCAAAACTGCAGTGTTGTTAGACATGCAGAAGTCAGTAAAACCACATGCTGTTTGGAGAGGATTGAATTATCTTCAAGCACTACCATCTAATTAAATATGTATATATTTCTAGGGCCTGAGCTCTGGAAAGCATTCCGATTCAAGAGAGCGCTTAAGCATATGCTTAACTTGTAGACTGGGAGCTTGGAGGATGTATTAGTATGTGTAGTCAAAAAATACATTTAGCAGATGAGAAAAATAACTTGTTTCACAATCAAGACTGATGACAATTTGCTATAGGTTAATCAGCTGTTCTGGTTTCATTACTTCATTTGAAGGTGGGTTTTTTGTTTTTTTTTTTCTGTTACATGTTGCAAAACATTATAAACAAGTAAATTGTTCTTTTTGATTAACAGATGGCTCGTGACTGGGCAAAAAATTACTATTTTTTATATTAAAGTAATGCTGTTCCTTGTTGAATCCTTCTGTGTTGCAGTCCAACCAAGAGAAAATTTATTAAAATGAAACTGTAAACTTAGGAAAAACAGGATTTATAATGGAAACACTGATACAACCATAAGTATAACCATGCGAACCATGCTGCTATTATTTACTATGGCAACATTATAAAGGACTACACAGTTTGGGCCATTATCCTTACAGTTTTCTTTTCAGTACAAATCATTATATTTATTATCTGTCTTCTTGTATAGAGGGTCATGGAAAAGGCCAATCAAAAGCAGAAGAAGCCTGCTTTTCAAAAGGAAATTGGACCTATTTCTAATTCTTTTTCTTTATCAAATACAAGGAGTGCAGACTTTTTTTGTGAAAAATTGTTTCATGGAAGATAAAAGTGCAGATTATTGGTGAGAAAATGACACACTTTCCCCCACATCTGGAAGATTCTTGGAAGATATTGCCAGTTTTCCTAATATATTTTTACCTTACTCACAAATGCATTTCCGTACAGACTTCAGGCAGCAGGTGCTGGGGCTCTGAGTATTTATATGGGAATGCATGGCTTAATTCAGCTACCAGTGTCTCAGATAGACATCTCAGCAATACAGTGTCTTAGAATGGATATTGTACTGAGTATCAGACAAAATTAATATTTTCAGAAATTCTTATTTCTAATTTGCAGATGAAAAAAAAATAATTTTTTCCTCTCTTTCATCTTTTTTTTTCTTTTCTCTGTCTGGAAAAATAATAATCATAATTTTTCTTTCCTCTATTTCCATATATTATTGGATTTACTGAATGTAGCTGGCCACAGTGCATGTTCTTAGTGCCGCAGTGCTTGGCTGGCACACTTGCCTTTGTTATTATGACTAATGAATACATTAAAAATTCTTTCTAGATGTGGAAGGAATGTGGTAACACTTGCCTCTCTTCTATGGGCTGGGTAAGTTGTGATATGTGTTCATGTAAAACATGAAAAGTGGTCCTAAAATTAAACATAGAAAGTGTTCCATGGCTGTTGACTCATCAGTAACCTTAGATGAAGAGTCAGAACATATGGTATCTCTGTCTTCTCCTCTTCTTTCTTTATTTTTGTAAAAAAGTTCATCATCTTAAGCATGAGAGTAATATAGCAAAATATGACTGTTCCACATTTTAGATACTTTTTTAGTGTGTTCTGTTTATCTGTGTTAAGATACCACGTATTAAAAGTATGGCGTAGAACTACACTGAGTCAATATTAATATCGATGGTTTAATGCTATTATCAGCATGACAACTATGCTTAATTCAGTAAACATTCCTGACATTGTAAACACAACCAGAACTGCTGTTAATACAAAGTAGACAAATTGATTGACAAATACGTTTAGAGATACAGGTCTCTGAGAGACTATGGATCAGTTGTTTACTGATAACTGGCAAAATGCTCTGACTTGATTGCTAACAGTTGATCTAAAGAAGAAAAAGCCACTTTACAACTGCTGCTTTATGTAACAATATTCCTGTGTATTCATTGTATTTTTGTTGTTTTAACAGACGTTGCTGCCAATTAAAAGTATCAACTCTACGCAAGAACACCGTGTCACAATTTGAAAATGATGGTTTAATACACAGTGGTTTCTCCAAACTTGAGACACTCAAAGGTTTTCACAGTGTTTGATGACCACTTATGACAATTAAAAATTGCTTTATTTATTAGGGAAGTAGACCTTGAGCATAAGAGTCAACCCAAAAGGATTTTATTTTAGTCTACTTATTGTTATCTTGGAGTATGTCAATATTACGTGCTTCAAAAGCACGGATAGGAAATGTTTATCAGGAGACAATGAAGGCAAATAGATTGTTTATGACAGTATAGGGAATACATTTCTTGGCAAGATTTTGAAGTGCAGTCAGGAGGGTCATTCTTGTGGCTGCTTTTGTTGACATTCATCATAACTGAACATCTAGATTGTAAAATATGTGGTGTTTTTGCACCAAGTTATTCTCTAGGTACAGAATATTGTGTTTGTATTGGACTTTGATGGCACAGTCATAGAAGACAGAGATTTTCAAGTACCACATGTATCACCACTGCTTCTATTGAAAACGTTTCTTGGATTGCTCATTGCAATTTACAAGTCACTACCAAGATTTAAGATGTCTCTTTTCCTATGATTTTTTTTTTTTAGTTTAATTTCAGCATTCAGGTTGACTGCATCTTTTTCAGCATTCACAGATCTTCCCTTGTTTCTGATTCTAAAGCCTAGAATCGTATTTTGAAAACAAGTTAAAATTGCACAATTTTAAAAAAAAATAAAATACCATACAGCATAAACTAATAACCGTATTTCAGTTTGAGTTTATTTGCATAGGCTTCAACAGCTTTGGTAAACTATTGCCTTAATTCATTCATTTTACCTCACCAGAAATCTCATGTCAGACAAGGTAAAATCATGTCATGGATACGATAAAGGAATATTTCCGTTCTGAGGATTATAGGAATACAGCTAGTTTCATAAAAATATTCCATTTCGTATCACCCTTTTTGCATGTTAATGCCCTGTTAGTAGGATAGGGAATTCCAGTTTTAACAAGGTCTATAAAAATTGCTGAACAATAGGCAGTGAAAGGAAGCCTGGAGAAGCAAAAGCCTCATCACCACCCAGACCCTTTATGCTGCTATTTCAACAATGCACCAGAGTCTTTACAACTAGTCGCCAAAAAGAATGGTCTCAATGTGTGTAATCACTGCAGATAGTGCAGCACATTTTATTTCTTATTGAAGTTATTAATGGTATTGTATTTTTAAGATGCGGGAATGACATTTCCTTTATTTACTACAACTTACATGGCTGTTCCTCTCTACCCGGAGCTTGCCCCACGTAGCCTGTTTGCGATATCCATCTTTTTTCATGTTAAGCAGTCACTCCTGCTCCTGCCTCAGAACAGACTGGCTTTGTTCAGCTGCTTGCCTGAAAGGAACAGTGGAGGCACAGCCCTGTGCAGCTCCCACCACGCTTTGTCCTTCTGCACAGCAAACGTGTGAGATGTGCAACCACGTGCAGCATTTGGTCTGCCCGGAGCACAACATTTTATTGATACTTGCAGAGGGTAGAAAGTGAGTGTACAAGGAACAACCGTTCTGATTTGGCATCATCTCGTACCAACTTCACACTCAGCAGTGTGAGTTCTCAGCTGGTTCTGAGCACAACAAATTCAGGCATTATCAGCACAGATACATTTTTACAGAACAAAGTATTGTCAGCATGCCACGTCCTCTGTGTTTGATTAATGTGTACTTTCAACAGGAATCAGGATGCAACTTCCAAAGAGCTCAGTGCATATAATTGAGGCCAAATTTTAGGAAGTGCTGATTGGTGAGGTGATTTTGGAAATGCGGCATTTCACACAGAGATCAGTGCCTTGCTGCATTAATGCCATGCAAGGAGTCAGAGATTGGTTTGTGTAGATCTGCTGTCTGAAGGTGCAGCACTAAGGTGTGAGAGGGGACATCGTGGCTGCTCCCAGATGCGCTTTAATAATGAGAGCGAATTATTTAAATATCAGAGCAGCCATGTGAAGTAGACAGCCAGCAATCCTTAAGGACAAGTAAACTTGAAGAAAGAATCCAATCATGATATAAGAAGGGTAAATACCTTGGACTACTGATAAGCAGTCCAAATTGCAGAGGGAAAACTGCAAAACATTGCAGAGATGATCCATTCAAATGAGGTGACGTTAATGGAGTCCAAAAAAGTGTTATTCACAGGATAAGGAGCCAGAAGGAAGCTGGAGGTTCATGATAGGACTGGGAAACTGTGCCAACGGAACAGATACGTAAGGGGAACCACAAGTTACAAAACTGTAGGTTTATTTCACACGAACTTCTCTTTTTGGCCCTAGCCACAGCACCATGTTCCTTTCCTCCAAGTTTTTGAGTATTTGCATTTTAACCCAATTTAATTAAAGGAGAAAATAGGAAACATTGAAAATATAAATGTAAGTGCAATTTTTAAGTGAAAACAGAAATAGCTGCAATCAAATCATAATATTTATCATAAAAATTGAGGATAAAGTTAATACAATGAGTTCAAAGTAGACTCCAAAACTATCTGGATTTCCTAACTATAATATAATGCTTAGATACAGCGCAGGGGAAGAACCACATCTTTGAATAAGTCTAGTGTAAATCAACCCTCACTTCAATTTTGTTAGACTGAAGAAGAAAGCAGCTTTGTTCTACATTTCCAAGAGTATTAAAGATGCTTGCAGTTGCATGTATATGAAAACCCCACCCTCTTCACTGTTCTCAACATTGAAAGCTATTATATTCACTGAAAAGAACCTGGCACTAAAACATCTGAAGATTAAAAGTATTTGGAGATGTTTAAATCATCAACCTTTACTGGTATGCACTTCAAGAGAAATCACCTCACATTTAGATCAGATACCTACTAGCCAGTCTGAAAGAAAGCTATTAGACTTGTTCCCACTCTCCTTTGTAATTTTGCCAGAGTCTCACATGGTATGGTGCATCATGTTGGCATACAGCATGATGCTGCATAAACAACAGGACTGCATTGCACAGCATCTGAAATATGTGAAAATTCATTTGTATCTGCCACCAGCTATCAATTTTGACAAGGAATGTATCTGCTTCTGCTTAATTAGAGAGGCTGAAAGCAGGGCAAAAGAGTCAGTTGCCCAGTGCTAGCAAACTGGTGGAAGCTCTGCACTTTAGCTGTTGGCTACCACCATCAGGACAGGTCAAAAGCAGAAGTTTCTCCAGGAAATTCATCAGGACATCCCACTTCATGCATATACTAATAGCCATGGGCTGCAGACACCAAGTGACTTTTAAACAGTTCCTGTGGTTTTATTTTTCAAGTCAGCCAGAGGGATATATTCGTATTTTCCCTTTTCCAGGCTCTGTGATGGGATTCGTCTGACTCTGGTGTAGTACCTCCTGATTCACAGCAATGCTACAGACAGCAAACCCAATCCTCTGGGGAAAGGTCATTGGCTGAAAAAGCACTTTAGTGTTAGGATATTTGTGTGGGTAAACAAATACCTCTTTATATGCACACACTATTATACAGATCCAAGTCATAAGACTTTTCATACAGAAATACCTTGTAACTATAATTAAAAACATATCATTTGTGTCTCCTTAATTCAGTCCTTTTAACTTATGCTAAGCCTGCCCTTAGAGAGTTTTACCTTTTTATATTTACAAAACTGTAAGGAAAACGTATTTTAAAAATATGTATTTTTCCTGAATTTCTACTGTCACTATTACAATTACATTTTACTAACTAATTACATTACTACCAGTCCACCCAGATAGTCTGTGGCAAATTTTTTTACTGGTCTAAAGGTGACTTTCATATTCATGTTGACTTTACCCTGTATCCATTTGGAGGATCATTCATTGAAATAAAATAGCTTTGCAATTATTTCTACTTCGAGAAATATGACAGCTAGAATTTTTATGTTAATTAATCTTTGTTGTTTTATTTTTTTATTATTATTGTGTAGCTGCCTATCATAAATCTCTTTGCAATCTCGCTTTAATGCATTCTATAAATTATTGTGGTTTCTCTCAGTCCCATCATGCCTTGCAAATAGTAAACTTTGCATGGATTTCTGCTGTTTGCTCTAATACCAGCCCATGTGTAACTCGATGGGAATGGTACTGACAATAATTGTGATTAGGAAGGATACTCATCAGGAATGAGCCCTTGGTCACGCTGTGGTCGTGTTATGAGTGTGTGTAACAAAATTAAAATATGCTTAAAAAAAAAAAGAGAAAAAGTAACACCAACTCCAGTGCATACTGAGCTGAAGGGAACAAACAAGGCATTATGCTTCTTCTTGTTTTGCTGGCTCAGTGAAATTAGGAAGCCACTGTTTCCTCACCTGCATACCCAGTTAAGGGCCATCTGTTTCCTGTTTAAATGTAGTGTCTTACATGAGTTTTCCAAAACCCCTCTTGCATTAATCAACACAATCCCAATAAGCAGCGGCACCAAATCTTGCTTATCTTTCTTATTTGAAAAAAAGCATTTCAATAGCAGCAGCTTGAGCACAGTGTAGCTTTACTTCAGGTTTTTGTTTTCACTAATGTTTCACTTTATTCTGGGCATTTAAAAAAATATCTCTTCTGGTTCAAGGCTCATTTTGCAAGCTTTCTGCCACAGTCTGAAGTCCTTTATGTTACTGTGGATTAAATGAATAATATGTTGATTTTGCCACTAATGCTTTTAATCTGGGTTTGGTGTCATGTGTTGTATTTTAACATTCTCTGGAATGTTAAAGATAATAAGGTCAAATGTATCCTTGATGTTTTACTTTGCTTTCAATGGAGGTAACAAATAATGGCTACGGCCTGGTCTCCTGATTATCATGGTTTAGATTTACAGGAAATCATTGGTGGATGGATACTTCTGGTAGGGAGAATCAATGAGCCAAATTGGTTACTTGGATTGTGGTAAGATTTACACAGAGAAATAATGCCTTTTATTATATCAAACAATTGCAGTATTATCAGGGCCACCACAATGAATGCAGGTACTATAAATAATAAGTGTCATCTTCAGTAGATAATATCTGATAAGGTACATTATCACTGATATAAGGATACTTTTTCATTAAATTTTAAATAAGAAATCTAGATTAACAAGAATATGTAAAAGGTAAGGAACAAAAGGAGCTTATAAAAATGGCTGAGTTAACAATTTAATTTTGTATACGCACATAGAGAAAGGCTTCAGAAGAACTTGGGTAGGGTCTTCAGAATCAGCTACTTGGAATCTTGAAAATATGTGTGGGCAACCAGGATTCGGTTCATTTTTTGCACCCACTCCTATGCAGTCCCTAACTAATGGCTAGTTTCTCATCTTTTACATGGTCCTACTTCATCTGTGGTACTTGATGGATAACTCCCACCAAACAAGATGCTGTTCTGTTTTTCGCTGCCTCTTCGCTGCTCAGCTTGCTTGTGAGATGATAATTATGGCTTGCTTTCCATCCCTCCCCTGAAGGCAGAGACAGCTACTTTGGGGAATGGCAGAAGAGAATAGGGAGAGCCATGCAGCTCCTGCCATGGCATAACGCCTGCAAGTGCATGCCTCCCACTATCCTGCTCTGCCACCAGCACACAAATCCTCGCCATTTCATTTCTCCATATGCAGGAATTCTCAGTAAGTGACATTAAAGGGGGGAGTAATGGTGTTGTTATTATCAGCTTAAGCTGACAGAAATTCTGATGAAAATAAGAAGTTTGTTTTGATATTGAATGCCCAGTTAGGTATACTTAGATTATTTTTTTAGTCCTTGGGAGGACTCAGCTGCATCCCTGTGCACATACAAAGCCCCTCCATTTGCATCAGACATAAATGTTTACCATTTGCACAAATCAAGCAACTCAGTCTAAAACCAGGTCCCAGAAAATGAATGAAATACAGTTATTGACCTCTTCTGGAAAGCTTGGCTTAAGCAGTGTCTGGCAACCTCAAATGAGAAGCAGTGTTTCCAGTCCCTCTTAAAATGTGCTGAAAAGCCTGTGTCAGTGCAAAGTGAAAGCTATTAAGTGAGCTGCACAAGCTGAGCAACTCGAATGTTTTACAGCTCCATCGGAAACACAGAAGTGCATGGCTCAGAACAGGGAAGATATTTCAGCTTGTGTGTCAAATAAGTAAGGATAATAAACAGAGATTGGCATAAAGGGTTAAAGCTTATACAGCTGTTTCAGCCGCAGCGTATTGAACAGAGCAAATATTGCTAGATGACTTAAGCGACTTACAGATCCACATAATAGGACAGTTTTATAAGTTCATAGAAGCAACAAAGAATGTAGAGAGCAGGCTATGTAAAAGTGAAAAAAATCGAAATGAGTATTTGTGAGAGAAATAATGTTGCATATGGAGGCAGTTTTATTGGAGAAGCATAGGTCTCAATTTACAAGGAGAACTTAAGAATATCAATGACTCTTAAAGCATCTAAATCAAACCTTTGGTATTACAGGTATCTAATAACATGGTATCACCTTATCTAGTCTTATACATACCTAGGCTTCACTGACACCTTGAGAAAGCAAGAACTACCTAAATCCTGAGAGGCTGAAGCACCCATGCTCACTCTTTTTCCCTTTACAGTCACAGCTCAGTGCTCCACTGCTTGGATCTGGATCTAGTATGCTTAGATAATACAGAATGAGAAAATGATGGAGTGATGAAACATTTATTTGGGCCAATGAATGGCAAAAGGCAAGAAAATTACTCCATAATGTAATTTTTTTTTAAAACCACTTGAACACTATGAATATAGATAAGTCCCTTTCCTTAGTAGGTCAGTTTTCTGCTTTCATGAATACAGCTCTTAATACCTACCTCTTCCTGTTCACATTACTGAGAACCCCTGAGAACTAACTGAATCAGGACTGGGAAGTCCATTAGATGGCATGGCACTTTAGCATGACAAAGTTCAACATAGCAGCAAATAAATCTCTTTGTTCACTTCCTTCTTGAGATGACTTCCTTCCTTCTTTCCTGTAACTAGGCATATGTTACTCAGGAGTGGGGGTTGGTTTGACTATCTGATGCAAACTCTCTCCACCTGCTTTTACATTTAATTTAAATAAACTTTTGTACACTGAATCTTAATGCCATATTCCTGAATCCTTTTACTTGTCATGGTTGTATTCTTCTGAAGGGAGACAGGTACAGCTGCGACGCATCATATTTTTTGACACAGTAAATGTGCAACGTCTTTGCTACAGTGAATCTATCTTTGTGGGTCTCATATTAAGACCAAAACTGACACCACCTATACAGGAAATTAAAATGGAAAACAGATGAGAAAGAACACTGTATGCAAGTTTGGCAATACCTACTGAACCAGTATGAGGCTGAAGGTGACATTTTCCTAGATGACATCATTACTGGTGATGAAACATGGTGTTACTACTACGAGCTGAGTACAAACAGCAGTCCATGGAGTGGCAATGTGAATTTCTCACTGAGAGAAATTTCAAGATGCAGCCCTAAGCAGGCAGAGTGAGTTGTGCTGTCATTTGGGAAAGAGTTGATTCTTCTGGATTGACTAGAACCTGGACAAACCATCAACTCTGACCTCTACATCATGACACTGACTAAGCTGAGGGCTCAAACTTCAGTTCAGTCAGACAGGAGGAGACAACCTTTCTCTTGCAACACGATGTCGCATGGCCCCATACCAGTCTGAAGTCTGTGGAGTACATTACCAATCTTGGCTGAACAGTCCCACCCATTCACTAAATGGTCCAGATTTGTCACCTTCTGATTTCCATTTGTTTGGGTTGATGAATGGTGGACCACATGGACAACATTTTCCTAGCAACATTATCATAGCAGCTGTGAAACAGTGGGTCACCTCCTCTGGTGCCGATTTATATGAATGCAGCATGCAACCTCTTATTCATCACTGGTGAAAATACATAAGTAATGGTGGTGACTGTGTTGAAAAACAAACATTTTGCAACTGAGAATTTGCTCTGTCAAACAGTGTTGCTGTGCTCTTTGTATTTCTTGCATTTTCCATGGAAATAAATAGGAAGTATTACTTTTGGAGTGACCTTTTCAAGGTAAAAGCAACTTTTCAGGAAGAAATAGGACAGAAAATATCTTCCCCTGAATTTTCTCCTATGCTGCTTTTTGGACCTGGAGTAGACCTCCTCATGCAAAGTCATTGTTAGTAATCAGAGAAAGGCTGCTTGCAAGCACCAACAGAATGCTTGTTGCTGCTTCCACTTGTAGTACTTCCATTTAACTTGCATTAACAAATTCAGGATGAATCAAAAGGATGTAGGAAAAGTTCAAGTGCATGGACTCTCTGCTTTTATGTCTGTGGTGTTTCATCCAACTCTACAACAGCATGTGTAATACAGTAGTCTCCTGGTTTTCACTCTCATAATTTATAGTGGCCAAAGAACAGATAAATATATCCACCAGCCAAAAGTTAGTTGCTTTGTTCTTCTCTCTAGCATTTTTCTTTCATCTCTTCTTTCTCTTTTGACCTACTCTTTCTCATTTCCACTTCTTTGTCCCTCTTTCCAGTATTATAATGCCTCTCCCTCTTACTACCCTTCAGTTCTACTTCCAGTTTCTGTGCAGCTTGCTTAGTTCTGTCATATTCTCTTTATAGCATTAACTCTCTCCCTTCTGCTGATCCATTGTTTCCTCTGGCCATCCAAACTATATCTTTTTCTCTGCAGAGATTCCATTACCTTTCTCCTTTTGTCTGCCTTCCACCCTTCCTTCAGCTTTCCCCTCTTTCTCTTCAGATACATTGTCTTTGTCTTATTACTATCCCAGAATGTTTCCTTTCTTACTTTAATGGAGAAAGTTTTTCTCATTTTTTTCCTGCCTTTTCCACAAGGCACTGTTCAGTCTCATCTCTCTCTTTTTGGGTTCCTGCACCTAGATAATGTCATAAGGAGCAACTATCCATTCAGAAACTAGAGTAAA
Organism: Odontophorus gujanensis; assembly: GCA_013399175.1. Lineage (NCBI taxonomy): Eukaryota > Metazoa > Chordata > Aves > Galliformes > Odontophoridae > Odontophorus > Odontophorus gujanensis. Next base: position 426,812 of record VXAB01009946.1, on the reverse strand, counting down.
TTCTGCTGACCACATACTGTTTAGTAGACAAACATGAGTTAAAAACATATGTAAAGAGGACCACTGCACTGTGGTGCACAGAGGCTGGCAATACAGGCCTCGAGACTCATAGAAATTCACCAGTTTTGAGGGTGTCAGGTACTCTTCAGAACTGTCTGCAACTTAAGGGGCAACCTAAGCAGCTTTGAAGAGAGAAATATTGGAAAGGTGCAGAAGATTAATTATGAGAATACTAACTTTGAATTATCCTTCTTTATGTCTTTCCAGTCATTAACATTTTGGATCTGTCAAGCAACTTGAAACACCATTCATATTTGTTTTTAGAAACTTCTCTAAGTTGTGTTATTCAGAGCATCGTTAGGGTTATTTCTAATGTGGGAACAAAGTTAATTACTCACAGATCACAGTTATTATCATAATCTCCTAGCACGTGTCTATCATAACTGTTTTTTTTTGTTGTTGTTCTTGGAGTCCTTCCAGCAGGTAATTTTGGGAGATCACTGAAGGCAGCCAAATTTTTCATTGTGGTCGCACCAGAATTTTCTCTACTTCATTAACGGGAGCTTTGGGATTTTGATTACTATTACCTTCTTTTTAACTTTTGATCTATTATTTTAAAAATTGCGGGTTGTTCTTTTTCATTCTTCCAACTCAGCTTTCAGAGTTCAAAATGGAGGTCTGGCACTCCAGGGTGTATGCTTGCTACAGGATAATGTTTGTGGCAGAGAAGTATACAAGGCAAAGAAATGGCTTTTGTGGGTGATTAAATGCTGAAGTGAAGCTGAGGTGTTTGATAACCACAGAAGCTATTTATTGTGTGTATACTCCAGTGCCATGAACATTATTCCTATTATACAACAAGACAAAGGAAGATTCAACAAACCATAACGGGAAAGGATGAAGGTTTCTTTTGGTTGCTGTTTTTTGCCTGATTGAAGTTTGAAAGTTCATTTTCATTTTCTACCTTTCCTAACATTTCCTTTGGGGTGGAGATTAAGAGAAAAGACAAAGATTGGCCTGGTAGTAGTGACTAAATTCTGAATAAATACTGGGAGTTATCACATCTTATCATCAAACAGCAATGCTCACTGTTTCACTGGGGCATACAGAAAGACCACACGAATAGTACTTGTTAAAAGTATTTCTTTAGGTTGTGACAAACATGCTTAGGAAAAGACGGTACTCGATAGTACCATCAGGATTAAAGAAGCAACAAGATATACTACAAAGATAACGATAATGTACATCTTCTACATGCTTTGTTAATCTTTGCAGGAACAGTGTGAGTTCAGGAAATACTGCAAAACCAAGCTCACAAATATTACATAAATTCCAAGCAGCAATTCTGTCTGGCAGCTTCCTGCTAGTTTCCTGCTACTCCTGTGGAGTATTTTGTGTTTGGGGGATAGCCCTCAGTGCTAGCAGTGTGCTACATCCAGACCTGTGCCTGTTATCAGAGGGATCTGAAAAATACAGTGAGATTTTAAGTACAAAATATTGACATATGCAATACCATACCTGTTAATCACTGTCATTACTTCACAAGTGACATTTCCTCTTTAAATCACTAGAATTGTCACAAAGAGCAGAAACAAAATGGTGTGGCCAAAATGGTCAGTAACCCAGTGGAAACCTCGAGCAGAGGAAATTGTTCACAAACAACCTCAACACTGGTCTTTGTTTGTGAATGCTGCTCATTAAACAATTATGAGCAGAGAATACATTTGTGAAGTGCAAACTCTGTTTGCAAATGACTCACTGCAGATAAACAAAGCCTGCTTTGTCAAATAAGGAAAAATAAATTAACCATGTGTGGTCACAACAGCACTGTAACGCAGATATTTTTACAGCACTTTAGATGTGGGAACAGAGTTACAAAAATTTATTGGTCAAATGTGAAAATGTGCATCAGCTAAAAGCAAAAAAAGCAGCTGTTAATTGTACTACAATTTTGTGGTTGTGTTTGCACACCTACCATCAGGAAATTCTACAGACCCCTTTGTAAGTTTTATTACTTTATGCAATTATTTTCAATGCCTAGTAGCTCTTGCTCTCTCCTCATAGTCATTCCTTCAGGCTGGGTTATTTCTACAACTAATTGAAGTAATTTTTGTGGCTGTATGTTTCTCTGGGTAGCCTGGTCTAGTGCCTGGCCACCCTGCTCATGGCAGGGAGGTTGAAACTAGATGATCATTGGGGTCCTTTTCAACCCAGGCCATTCTATGATATTATGATTCTATGATTCATTAAGATATTTTCTGAGCATATCATCAAGTACTTAACTGCTTTAAAAGGTGCTGGACTGTCGTTACAGCCTCACTGGCAGTGATGAAGGGGCCTGCACCTGCCAGCTGCTAACCAGCATCTGAATGGTCCTACTGTCCCTCGAGGCCTCCCCACCTCTGCAGTGCTCAGAGTGGCACTGTGGCCCTCTGTTTCCTCCTGCTCACAGCAAAAAGTATTTCTTTACGACGAATATGTGAGTCGTTGCAGTTGATTTTTCTGTTTTACACATCATCATATGTGGCTTAACAGATCAATGCCCTTTCCTGCGAGAGTCCAGCACCCTACTGAGCACATCTTCTCATTTGGATGATTGATTGCACTAAGTACCCTTGAAATACATACCAGTTTTGTTTGAAAAGAAGGTATTTTCACATTATTATTTGCATTCATGTTTTATATTATTTAATGCATCTAGACATTTTTATAAATTCATTTTAAAATGACAACTGCTGTTGAGTTGCTTATGAAAAACATAAGTGGACAAATGGAATTTTATTTCATTCATCAGCCATACAAAACTATGGAGTGGACTTGGTGATTCTTGTGTTGTTTTTCAGGTACAAATTTCCATACGAACTATGGGATAAAACTTCTGCTCTTGAGTGGAATGTGAATACTGCTTTCTTTGTGGCATTCAATACTAACATGCATATTTAAATGACAAATAAAGTCCTGCTTATTCTAAATTATCTTGAATGACTGTATGGTATGAAAAAGGATCGTTACATTCAAGTGTATCATTTAGAAAAGAGTTTCCATTCTCCTATGATGTAACCTAATTTCAAAAAAAATTGAGACTGAGAGTTGCGCTCTTCTTGTTTTACACAGCAGATGTTAATGCCATTATCTACTTAATTTGAAAACTGCACTGATTTCCACTCTTTCTTCCTCTGAGTGTCACTGCTATATGAAAAATGCTATTAAGTGTAGCAAAGGTCATTTGAAGTTACATACAAGATGCTGGCTTGACCTTACAAATAATTATTTCTTATTAAAGAAAAAAAAACAAACTAAACCAAAACAGTAGATATGAATGTGTATGGCTGTAATGTAACTATTGGGTAAGACTTTGTAGAACATTAATAGAAACAGAAATTAAAATATTATCTGAAATAAAAGTCATAAAAATACCACAGATGCCCTCTTAGCAGTGTTCTATATTTTCTCTTGGCATAAACAATTTCTTTAAATCAAATCGAGTTGAAATAAAATATCAGTGGCCCATATTTTGCTTAATCATTCACAGTAGTGATTTCAGGATCAAGCATGCTCAGTTTACAAGTTAGATCTGAAATAAATTTCATTGAATCAAAAGTTTCATGGATTTAACTGTTTTCTTCTTGGCTGAATTATTAGCCAAAGATTTTGGAAAAAAGCCAGTTAGCAATATGGAACATAGGTGGAATAAAGCATGGTTTGTCTCACTGCTGCATCATCCACAGTTAGAAGGCATGTTAAAATAATTTTATTACTAGTCATTTGTCTTGATAGAGTTATGAGAAGATAAAAACTCTAAGCAGTTCACTACACTGTCACTGCTGTGATTACTACATGTTTTAAAAAATTATATGTGGTCTGTGATCCATCAGTATTGGCTTCTCTGAACTTCAAAAATCTGCATTATTGTTGCTCTAATTCTCAGTATTTTCAGTTCCATAAAAATCCAAAAATTCCACCTTTCTACTTACTTCTCTGGAAATGCATTGCATCACAGAATGTAATAATACTTTTTTTTTTTTTTCCTTAAATGTATTTTATATTTGATTTTGACTATCTGCAAATTTATCTGCCCATTGCATGAGTCTTGAAGTCATACTTCTTTAGGCTGTGGTCTTGCCAAGTATCAGAGCCATCTAGTATTGAACTCAATCAGCATTAAGATAAGAGAGCTGTAAGAAAAATATGGGTTGTTAACTGAATTGGTATTGATAATTCAGTAGGTGGCATTCTTTCCTTTAACTGCTACAGATTTACTGGATCAGAATGTTAATAGAGAGCTTTGCTTTCAGCTAAAAAATTCTTAGGTATATGAATAAATATAAATGCCCAACACTAGTGCTGGTATAAACATTTCTAAGCTAGTACATAAAAATAGTATAATTATACAAACCAGGAAAAAAAGGGCCTGATCATTAAGCATGTAAGAATTCCTATTATAATTATAATTTGGAGAACTTGATGCAAACTCTTTCAACAAGAAGATCTCACAAACATTAGTTATTGGTTGAACATCCAATGAGGTGCTGGAGTTATACTCTATATGTTAATATTTTGAGAGATAATTAAAAGGGCTATGCAATGAAGCTAACGTTTACAAAAATTACAAAAGAAGTAAAGCATCTCAATTAGAAACTATCTATCATATTATTTTGGTGTGTAAATAGAATTTACAATGATGCAAGAGGTGAAAGTGAGAATTCCTCTGTTAATTGCAGTTACTTCTAATTCACACAAACAACATTAATTTTCCTATAGGAAGATGTGTTAGGATTTCATGGAACTGTCTACACTGTAAAAACAAAGGCAAATGCCAGCCAAATTTAAATAGAGGTGTAACTGACATTATGGTAGGAGATCTGTTGCTGCTTTACTATACTTGTCTGATGTGATAAATAAACACAAAGAAGTCAACTCTTTCTCTGAGCTCTGCATGAAACCTTTATTTCCCATTTTCTTCTGTCATTATTTTACTTAGTACCACTGCACTATTTTGCTCTCTGCCTTATTTTGTCAATTATTTTAATTGGAATAAGAAATCAAACCCTACAATACCTTACATCTTCAAACTGACTGGTACTCTTTAACATCTTTATCAGTAACTTAGATGATGGGATTGAGAGCACTCTCAGTGAATTTGCTGATGACACCAAGCTGAGTGGTGAGGTTGGTATAGAAATGGGAAGGGATGCCATCCAGAGGGACCTCAATAAACTCAAAAAGCAGGCCCTTGTGAACCTAATGAGGTTCAACAAAGCAAAGTACAAGGTTTTGCATTTGGGTCAAGGTAATTGCAAATATATATACAGACAAGTCCTTGAGTGTAGCCCTGCAGAGGACTTAGGAGTGTTGATAAAAAATATGTCTGTGTGGAGACCATATAGAAACCTTCCAATATTTAAAGGAAAGAAATGAACTTTTTACAAGGATAGGCGGTGACAGGACGAGGGGATATGATTTTAAAGGAGGGGAGATTTAGATTAGATGCCAGGCAGAAATTTTTCACTGGCACAGGCTACCTGGATATTCTCTGTTCCTGGAGGTGTTTAAGGTCAGGTTGGATGGGGCACTGGACAATCTGACCTAGTACTTGATTGAGTGTCTGGCAACCCAGCCTGTGGCAGGGAGTTGGAACTACATGATCCTTGAGGTCCCTTACAACCCAAACCACTCTACAATTCTGTGATTTTAATATATGAATTTTCCTGTAATTATTATTAGTTTGGTGTAGTTGAAAGGTAATGTGGAAAATACTTTCCAAGAATATAGCCATCATTAAAAAATCCAACTACACAAAAGAAATTAACAGTTACCTGAGTCATACAAAGTTGAGGCTTCTCTTAAAAGAATCTTAAGCTTTTGAAAATACTATAAAGCATACTTGAAAGAACCTTACAGTAAGGGTCTTCAAAAAATGACTTTGAGAGAAACTTCTCTAGGAACAGCAAAGTATTGTGTATCTTTACAGCTCATCTCAGCCGCGCAGTCACAGTCCTGAATCCAGACTTTTTGGCAATCATATAGTATCCAAACAAGCATAAACTTGGTAAACGTGATTAGGTGGGATTCTTCTGCAGGATCCCATGTTTGGGATCGTCACAAGATCCTCAAACATAGAATAAGGCAGTTGTACATACAGCCTCCTTAGTGACATACTAGAAGATTGTCACAGATAAATCTTCCAAAAAAAAATTAATGTAGTAATAAATAAAATGCTGTATATAATATAATGTAATAAAATACTACCAGTAGTATTAGAAGTATGCATCAAAACCATTCTTAGCAAACATTCTAATATATCACTTGCAAATTGCTCCATAATAAAAGTCCACCATTCTGTTTTAGTGATGAAAATGAAAAAAAGGTAGAAAGGATCCTACTGATATTTTCTCTGTGTTAAAGCACTACTTTTGTCAAATTAAAGACTAGAAATAGAATGTATACAGAAATGATCTTCAAACGGGAAATGAGAAATGTAAGGATTAAGTCTAGAGTTTTGAAAAAATCTTAGAATGTAACATTTTAAATTAAATATTTCATTGTTCTTTAAATTTGTTTTTGTTATAAAGCAGAATTGAATTTCAAATTTGAATTTTAGTGTTAATAAAGTATTATACAAATGAATATGGTCGAAAAGAATGAGAAGAAAATGCTTGAAGAAATAATTTAGTCCACATGAAATTAACTTAAAAATTGGTTGAAGTGAGAAAAAAATTCTGTTCAATCTGAAATAAATTTTTCATTATCTTCTAGTTATGGTTAGTGCTGAAATACTCACTGACTTACCTGTTTCTGCAGAAACTGGACAAAAAATAAAGTTGAAGACTTTTGTTATCAGAGTGTGTATTATTACACTGAGGGAGAAATTAAATACCATGCCGCTAAAATTCTTTAATGTTTGAAACAAACCAGTTAAACCAACTGCCTAAGCTATGTATAACACTTCACAGGAAGTGTTTTTTTTTTCTCTCATCACAGCGCAAAACAACAGATGTTCAGGCGAGACACACTCGACGATTCATCTGAGACAAATAATGAAATCTCCAGTCCTTTGTGATGAGATATCACTTGCTAGTGATGCAATTATTTAAAAAGAATTATAGTGAGAAAAGAAACATCATGTCGCTTGATGGCATATACAGGCATGTGGAATTATGGAACAGAATATCCTCGTTTAGTCTAGTCTTAATATTCTGCTAGCTAGATAGGAATATTAGTGTGCCAAGCACTTACTGCAATTACATGAAGAATTGCTACATCCTTGGCAAATGCCAGGTAGAGCTCTGTAAAAACTGATGTTGCTTTGAAGACAGAATGCATTTGGTGTCATTTAATTCATATCTAGATACCTTGAGGAAGGCTACTAGTGGCATGGGCCTGAAAGGAGCATTCTGCCTCACTTTGGTTTGCTGTGATCATAGATGATATGATCATATTAGTCCTTTTATTTCAGCCTCTTGTAGATTCATTGGATTGAGCAGCTCTTACTATATAAAATTTCACCTTGTATATTTTCAGGATCAATCACTGTTAGATAAATGCCCATAATATACCCTCACTCTCTTTCTCTCAAAAACAAGAAAACAAATAAACAAACATAAACAAGCAAACCCACAAAAAAAACCCAAAACAAAAATGAAAAACCAATCACCTTCTCCCTAAAAGAAACAAACAAAAACAATCCAGAACCTGTTACTGTGGTTGAAGTTTTGGACAGAAGCAATTGAAGTTTCTATAAAGTTCAGTGCTCTTGAGGGCAGGAATGGTACGACATGCTTAAAGATAAAACAGGATGAGTTAATATGCACTTATCTACCATGATATGTGGAAAACAAAGATTTCTAAGGCTTTTTTACCCAAGCCTTAGCTGATGAAATGTTATAGGCTGGTTCTGTTGGGAAGGTAAAGCTAATGGTGGAGGTTTCTTTGTTTTATTTTGCAGACTCTATTATTCACATTTGTTTTTAATGTTGTTCTATAGATTTTTTAAAAAGGTAATTTTTTATTCCTTGAGCATAAGTAAGGAAAACAATTCCTGAGGTCTTTCAGTCAATGATCTGCTCAGGAAGCCTTTTCTCCTGACTTTCCCTCATGGTAATCCATGCCTCAGGTGGTGCATAGCTCTGTATTTCTCCACCTGTTTTCAGCTGCAGCTTCCCCTGGACCCTGCTGCCCCCCATGCTCATGGCCCCCAGGCTGTACATAGCCCTGGTATATAAGTCATTGCTTCTTGCCATGCCTCTGGCCCATGGCGTTGACAGTTGTCTATTTGTTGTTTGTAAGAAGGGCTCAGGAGACCAACTGACCCAGCTTAATTAGTTTATTGATTAGTACTATAAAGTCCATAACCAATTAGCAGGAGTAAAGATATTAATGCCCAATTCTGCAATAGTCTGTTGCAGGGATGTGGAACAAAGGACACACAGTGTACAGCTCATCACGCCCCACTCGTTCGCTGCACCACGTGAGAAAAACCTCCACTGTGTACAGTTCTCTCCCTGCTTTCCCTATCATGGGTAGGAGGATACAGCTTTCTGATTTTATTCCCTCCTGCTACTATTACACAAGTAATAATTGACCCAGATTTTGGCAGAGGAACTTCACTACTTTAACTGCTAATAAATTGTCTCCTGTGGCATGGAGCATAACATGAACACAAACCATTTGGTGAATACACAACATAAAGTAGCGAGGTTTTGTGTGAGAGGACAATAGATCCTATTCAATATCTTTCTCAACGACTTTAAGTTATATCCATCACACGAATGTGTTTGGTATAGTTATACTGTGAAATTCATAGTTAACTGCAATGATGGGGATTCTATTTTAGAATTAGAAGGGAAAGTTGCGGGAGGAATTGCAGAATACAGCTAGGACACAGTGATTCGCACCTATGCCTTGGTAGCACAATCAGTACCGTAATAGATATATTGTTAACATGTTTTGAAGTGTTGCATTTGGATTATAAGGCACATTTTCAGGGAGATAGTTACTCTGATCGCAATGTCTGGAGATATCAATGTGTTGTTTAGTGGAAGGTCTCTATGAAGTGGGAAGAACAATGTGTCTGCTTCTAAGAAAATCCAACAGACAGAGGAGAACATCATCTGCACTGAAACATTTGAGACCAGTCATGACTGATTCTGGTCAGCACCTTTTAAATACATCCTTAAATATAGTACTTAGTTTACAACAGTGAAGATTTCCTTCTCTTATTTGAGAAATTCTCTTATTCCCTGTCTTTCCTATATTGCTGTCAAGGTTTTTTTTAAGTATTAACTTTCGTAATGGTTATGCTGTGTCATGCATTTGAAGGAGATACAACAGACTCTTTTAATTCCAATTTTTAAAATTTTGATATGATTTTATTATGAATGTTTTGAAACCACTATCATATTTTACAACATACCTCATTCTTAAGGGAACAGCAAAGGTACTGTGGCATGATATTAGCAAGGACTTTGTTCTTGTCACAGAAAAGGAAGATAGGATATGGTATTTGAAATTGTTACAGTGACTTTCTTTGAGTTGAAAAAGGACATTGAAATTAGGATTGTTGTTATCTATTTATTTATTTATTTAATATTTTGTTTTAGAAAGGAAGCATGAGGAAATGCAACACTGGAATGTTTCTTGAGTAAGTCTGTGGATGCCTTGCTCCCATGTCCTGTCTAGAGCCTCAGGCTGAGACTCATTCTTCATGATGCTCAGTACAGTTCATTTCTGAAGGTGCATTGTAATAATGTGCTAATGGTTCATTCTTCTTCATGACAGAATACTCTGGAGCTCTCCTATAAAAATGGAGTATAAGTGGCCTATGTTGTTTCTAGCCTGAATGCATGGAAAAGTGCATTTTTTTCTGTCTTAATTGGGATTTGCATCTTGCACAAAATGCCAGAGGATGTAGTAAACTTTGGAAAAGGAATAAACAGCAAAAACATTTGTGGGAACTGGATATTTGACCCTTTGCAAACAGAAGAACCAACACAGTTCTTCAGTCAGAGCAATTGCTTGTTGGAATGGGAATCTGTTACAATAGTGAGAGAACAACTTTTTTTTTCTTCTTTTCTGAGGTCTTCCTAGAAATTTGCAGGCGATGAGAGAAACCTTCATTCTAATAAAAGAATAGGGCAGCTTACTGATTGGAGAAAATTACATGAAGTTTTTTAATCAAAGTCTCTGTGGTCTGCTGTCTGATTTTCTAGGCCAGATGTCAAATGTTTTTCACTGATGTCGATGCTGAAGTAATCACTAAGCCAATTCCAGGAATGAGTAAGTGAGACTGTAATAACATTTCATTTCAGTATTACATAAGTTTTTTTTCCCTGCTACGAACAAAGTAACAGGACCCTTCTGATTCAATATAATTGCACAAACTATTACTTTGAAATTTGTGAGACAGTTTTATGTGTGGTCAATTGCTCTATACATATATATGGGAGGTTTCAGTATAAAATGCAAAAACACATTTACAAAGTTTTATATTTTTAAACATTTACATTTAATTTAAAACATAATTACATTTTTAGTATTTAATCTATTTTATGAAGTTTATCTTTGCTACTACAGTATTAACCAGTAATTTGAAAAGGCAAGAATTTGCTAGAAAAGGAGACTTTGGTTTGCAGTTTAAAAATGGGGAGAGGAAGTGCTCGCAGGCTCAGTAGGTGAAGGGCTGCACTGAGTGAATCGCAGCTGATTATTGCAGAGTGGGAGTGTGGCATCAGATCAACTATTGCACAGTTTTTATGTGAAATATAATCAAAATTTCTTGTAGTCATGGAGAGAATTAGTCAAGTAGAACTAACGCAAACTGGAAAAAGTGTGTTTTCTGTTGCTGTCTTGAGAGGAAAGTGGTGATCAAATGAAGTGAATAGGCCTTTGTTTCACAGGTAAATACAGAACCAAGCAGATCTAATATGAAACTATAGTCAGCACACAGGGTAATCTTGCTCTGTGGGTAAATTACATGTGAATGCTAATACAAATGTATTCAAGTGGCAGACGCACACCCTTCGAAATCAGCAACTGCCAGAATGTTAACATTGCCTCTTTCACCACAATTTAGGTCTTTATTTAGTAGATATTTTGATTAAATATCTTCTGCTTTCCTCACTATGTGTGTGGTGATCAGCCCTCTGGTCTGTTGTTCCCTTGGCCCAGGCCTGATTATTAGGAAGAATTATGTATTTCTTCATCAGCTTTGCTATGGTGCTCAGTACTGCAGTTTCATAACCAGAGATGACACTGATGTTTTCACACTGCTCTTCTGAGAAGTATCAGGCACGCTCATTTTATAGACAGAGAACTGAGGTACATGAATATGTGTTATTTCTGGTAATCATGGAGATTGTTTTCCAACATTTCTCACCTCAGAGCTCACTGATCACTCAAAGCCCAGTTTGATCTGATCTTGCTTCCAGTAACTGGGCAGAATGTGAACAAGTTGGAGAAAGGCAACCACATGAAAGTTCAAAAGCTTTCAGTTTACTCAGTCCCCAGGGACAATTCTTTGTCCTACTACAATCCTCACCCACTTCATCAGGATCTTCAGAAGACTGACTGTAGAAGTAAAGTAAATTAGCACTGTTGACTTTTAATTTATAGACTAAGCTCAAACAGGATCTTTTGTAATAAACTGTGAAATTATAATTTTTTTTCCTGTGAACTGGACAGCTTTGTGACTAACGTGAGAACTGTTAAAGTTCAGTGACACCTTCTTAGTTTCTCAAAGAACACATTCATGTGCTTGCCTACCTACATGACAAGGATCAAAAAATCTGCAGCGACTGATACAATCCACTGGCAGTTTGACAGTGTAATACTGAATTAAATGTAAAACTATAAAGACATTGTTTCAATTACTACAAAAGCAACAGTTTCCCAGAACTGCTTCACACACGCAATTCATGTGCAAAATGCAGTCTTTGAATTCACCTGTGTTGGTATGCAGATGTCATATCTGCTTATTTACAGCTTAGGCCCAAAATGAAAAGTACTGAGATTACTCTTTCAGACTGAAACAAATAGGTAAATGAACATCACATATACTGCAACTGTTGAGGAAACGAAGTTCAGAAGAAATACCATTGTGCTATATGTATAAATATCTTTAAGGGTCTGGATCTGAGTCTGCTTCTGTGAACTTCCTGATGAAGAATCTGATTCCATTAAAGTTAATACAAAATGACATATTAAATTGTATAGCATTGAGAAGTACAAGCACTCTGAACCAAAAACTCTTGAAAGTTATATCTATTATTTATTTCCCAATGGTGTCAAAAAAAAAAAAAATCCTCTCAATAAATAATCAATGCTTTTCAGGGAAAACATTACTTCTTTATTTGCTCATTGCAAATAGCTTAATTTTCCTTAAATGTGTGTTTGAAATTGCTCATTCTGAAAATTTTTGTTTCTCCACCGTTTGTCACTTTAGTTGTTTTACTTAGCTACTATAGGACATGGGAGGCTCATATAATTGTTTCTTACTCTCTGGTTGGATGTGCGAGGTTGTAGATACAGACGTTGAGCTATAAAGGCTCCTGGAAAATAAATACCTGCAATTGTTAAGCATGCAACCTTAAAATATGGTTTATGAGGTGTTCATGGTAATAAAAAGACACTTCAAAAAAGTATATGGGAAGAAAAACACAGGCATGAAAACACCCCCAAATCATTTTTTATTTTGTGTAAGTATTTACAGGAGTGATATTTGCTGTAGTGGGCTAGAACTTACACAAACCATATTTTGTCTTACTCTTCAGGGAACCAGAGAAATAACATAAGTAAATCCTTCCATAGATGCGTTTTTGTAAAAATATTGCTATTTCAACACTTTAAAAATAGAAATTAGTCAAAACATGATTATTAAGACACAATTAACAAATCATACTCAGGTGAAAGCAATCTGAAAATTTAAAACAGGACCAATAAAAAGACATTCTTTTATTTAACATCCCCAAAATGTGCTTTTCAAAGTCATGCATGCACTTTTGGAAGCAAAACCTTTTCTGACCAATTCATTATAAGACTGAACAAGTATTTCCTGAACATATACTTAATAAGTCTTCCCACAGCTGGAAGAATAAAGCCTCTGTTGGGAAAACACTGAAAGGAAGAGGATAACTGGACAGATTGCTCACACTGAGCACTGGCTCAGACCACTGAGATTCTTCTCCTGTTTACTCTGCTTTCTCCATTTTCCTTTCTGTAGCAGCAACAAAGAAAGCAGGACTGTGGCTTTTCTGAGTGCTGGCTGTGGCAACTTTCTCAAGCGAGGCTGCAGTCAGAGCTTTCTGCGAGCAGTGCAAGAGCAAGAGGCCAGTGACTCTTTGCTGCTGGAAGGAGAAGGTGAAAATGATTAAGAAAGCTAACATGGAAGAGGAGAAGGAGTTTTCCTTGGGAAAGCACAGTTGAATACTACATGCAGGATTTGGTTTATCTGATAAAGACCAAATCCAGTCTGCCAGCTAACAAAGCTGGAGTGCCACAGTGGCAGAAAATAAGGTCTGGGCTTAAACAACTAAGGATTATTTTTCCCCTAACTTTTGCTCTCTCCATGATAAAAAAGAGCTGAGCACCTTTCTTACCATAGTTAAGCAAAAAGTGATTGTGGCTACCTCCTCAGCTGCATAAGGACAGTAGTTGAGCTCTAAGGCAGAGCAAAACAATCACATTCCTCCAGGATCTCAGCAAAACTCACAGCCCACTGCCTTTTCTTAGAGAGATGAAGAGCTGTCTGGTTTCTCTGAGGGGGCTTGAGTGTAAAATAAAATGTTTCTAAATATCAAGACATCTGTGGTGGAGAAAACAGTGTTCATCCCCACTCTTGCCAGAATGTGGATGGGAGAAGGGAAACTTTAAATAAAAGTTCTGCTTTTGTGATGGGGGAAAAAGAAGGTTGATTTTAGAGAGATATAAAAATGAGTGAGCAGTGAAAAAAATGATGACCATCATCAGGTTGTTCGAACAAAAGAAGAAAATGACTTCTTGTAGTGTACTGAAACTCAGCTTAGGGGAGGAGGTCAAAATGGAAAACAAACCCTAATGTATATTCTATGTAGTAAAAGCCTGTCAGTGTGATTTAAAAACACAGCAACAATCAAAAAGAGTGTTGAAGGAGAAATGACATCCAATTCCAACAGAAATATGTATATCTTATCAATTTGAAAGGAAAGAGATACCAAGTCCTTGCTATTGAAATAAGGTGGAACAAATGAGATTTTAGCTTTTGGAAAGAGCTCCAGGGACCCATCTAGGAACAGTATCTATCTGTTCCTTGGGTTAATAAATGATGCCTATCTGCTGGACTAACTGACACAGAGTTGGAGCATTTCTGTTTTTTTTTTCTAGGACCAATGTTCTCCTGCATCTTCCCTGTGGGTATGTTTTCTGCAGTGACTCTACAGCCCCTGAAACATACCATTGCCAGCAGTGAGGTCATGAGAGTTGTATTCTGGACAACCCACTCTTACTGTGACTGCCAGAAAGCCATTCTACCACTGCCCTACAGGCCACCAGGGTGACTCATTTAACCATGCCTATACCATGTGCACAGCTGTCAGATGTTTACTGCTGCTATTGTGAGCTCTTCATGTGTTATCATGTTACAGAGGGCTCATCTCACAAAGCACATATCTCATCAAAAAGGAACTTTAGTCACACTGGCTGCAAAAGTCATTTTGCACAGGCTATTTTAGCCCATCACAACAGTACTGTGTACTTTGCATTTAGTAAGAGACATGCTATTCTGATTTCTTTGAAGGTGTTGTGGAGGATGGACTCACAGTGCAATCCTGATCATGGTCCCACCTTTTCCTCAGTCTGAGTAATCAAAGCAATTCCACTAATCCCCTCACAGAGATGAGAGCGGCTTAGCGGTGTTCAGCACAATGGGTTGCTGTTTTTCAACTAGAGCCTTATTCATAAAATAGTTGCAGGCAAGAGGACACTTTGGGAACGCAGTCTTGAAAATTTGGGACAGCAGTGAATTTTATATTTCTTCAGGGTCGAATGACATGGTTTCATTAACTGAGTCTTTGGAAGTAACCAAGAGCCACTTTGGTTCTGCAGGTGTTTGACGTGTTTGAATTTGGCGCCCAATGCTCTAAAGCAGACTCTGAGTCAGAATTTGGATTTTCTTTTGTGTTTTCCCATGACTGTTTGAAAAGATGGCTGAAGACCACAGACAAGATCTTGCTTTTAAGAACGTTATAGGGCAGATCTTTTTCCCACATCGTATCTTCATGACTCTTGGGATAAATAATAGCTAGATTACCAACATCAGTGGAATATTTCATATTAAATGCTCAAATAATAGCTCTGAAACTGACTACCAGAATGTTAAAAATTAGTTACTCCTTCAAGCCACCAAAACACTATGTAATCAGTGTACCATGGATACGAAGGATCTCTTTGTGGTTCTTAGAGTGTTCAAACATGAGTTTGAGAATTGGCTTGGCCTGTATTTGAGAGCTGAGCAGAGCAGAATTCATTTTTTCCTATTACATTCTCTGAACCATCATCCAAGCATGTTCCAGTACTGATAAAAATAAGCACCAAATGATGGTCTTCACGGGAAGAGAGCGGGATAAACAGCCTCACTGCCACTTGCTCCTAACTTTCAGTTAAGTAGGTAAAATAGAGAAGATGGCTTCACTCCAAAATTATCACAACAGAGACAACATAGATGAGGAGATAAGCATCTTCTCAGTGAGCCCCTAACAATGCACACTATTTTACTCTGAAGCGCTGGGATTCAGAGGTAAGCCACCTGTGTTCTCATGACATCACCAAACGAAAGGCCGGGGCTGATTGCTTGATGGGTGCTCTTTTATTATCGTATATCAGGTGTCACCTGCAATTCCATGTCTCAGGCAGTGTGAGAGAATCCATCTGTCATCTCCCAGTGAATCTCAGAGAAATTTCTTTTGAAACTGAGACTATTAGAATGCTGAAACAGATATAAGACAGCCCAGAATTTAAAAAATGATTCAAAAATAAAAAAAATAAAATAAAATCTTTAAATGAGAAAAGAAAGTTTTATTAGAAATATTTAAAAATCGTAGTACATTTACCTTCATACTGCAGGGACTGTATTTCACAAAATATGTTGCAACTAAACAGAAGGGTTTTCTTGAATGTATTCTCATAAGTTTTTCCATGAGTCTAAATCATTTGAAACAGTTTTAACATTAGTAACTGCATGTGCCAATGTAAAATTGGCATGTAAATATAAAAAAAGGGTCAGAACATAGTATGTTTTCAAACTTCAACATTTTTTTTCCTATGTTGAAAGACTGTAATCCCAGAATAGCTTTGTGGATACCACTGGTTCCTAGCTTCAGTGTCAAGCCTGTCCTAGGACCCTTAGTACCTCTTACCACTCCTCGGTAGCATGGCCAAGGAATCAGAAGGAAAGTGTGGCTTATCTGTGCAATGTCTTGCCATACAATTCATGGAGTAAGTCAGCCTTTCTCCTGTTTCAGAATATATCTATGCCTTAGAGGAGCTTGCACTGGACTAATTAGAAGCCCTTTATGCCTCATTTTCTTCTACTATGTAGTAGCAGGAGCAGTGTTGAGAGAAGTAACAATACTTTGTATTTTATGAATGCTTACAGCATGATACTTATAGACTGGATGATTCTTAACGCAAAAAAGAATAGCTAGAAGTTGTATTGTCAGATTGTTTACATTTTCCTCAGTATAGTGCACCAGCACATTTCCTGGTACAATTACAAATTATAGATCATGACTATCAAAACTTGTTTACGATGTTTATGATGTTACCATGTTACCCAAGGTGCTGGTTTGCTTATACTAATAGAAGACAGGAAAACAGTGTTAGCTTCTCTGTCTGG
Source organism: Odontophorus gujanensis (assembly GCA_013399175.1). Lineage (NCBI taxonomy): Eukaryota > Metazoa > Chordata > Aves > Galliformes > Odontophoridae > Odontophorus > Odontophorus gujanensis. Next base: position 409,948 of record VXAB01009946.1, on the reverse strand, counting down.
AATAGGAGAATATGGCTATTCAGTTTTGCTTTTGATTTTTTTTTTTGTTTGTTTTTGTTGTTTGTCCAAAGGACACTACTGCTCTTACTACTGCATTACTACTGCATGTTATTACTGCAGTACTGTTGCCTATTTTATGATGCTGGCCCACAGCGTCAGAGGTGGATGCTGCTGGTATGACAGTAGAGGTTGAACATTCCTGACAATATTCCACTATGTTTTGTTGCTGTGTGACTGATGGCAGCAGAGGAATAATCTGAAAAAATGGCATCTGACATGGAAGCGTGAATGGAGCAAAGGTGTGTCACTGAATTCCCCAATGTGGAAAAAATGGTACCCATTGACATTCATTGAAGAATGTTTCTGGAGACCAAACAGTGAATATGAGCACAGGGAGGTGGTGGATGATGCATTTCAGCACTGGTGACAGTGGTATGATAGGCAAGTCATGTTCCAGATGGCCATGCAGATTTTTATGAGTGTAGCATGCAGGCTCGTGTTCATTGCTGCTGAAAATGCATAGCTAATGGTGATGACCATGTTGAAAATAGTGTTTTGTAGCTGAAAGCACAAATGTTATTGTGCTCTTTGTATTTGTTGTAGTTTCCATGGAAACAAATATGAAGTATTACTTTCAGAGATACATACGTATACATGCATAGAGTAATAGAATATAGGATTAATTATAAAAACAAAATAAAATAGGGTTCAAACCTCCCACCCACATTAATTGCATGTTTTATTTGAGTCTAAAGAGACAAAGAAGGAGATCTGTGGACAACTAGTTAGGATATTACCCAGCTTTTTCAACCAGAAGAAAATCAGTCCATGAGAGATAATATTACTCACAAAAAGAAACAATAAGGGAATAAGGATCAACATTTTCCCACTATTCATTTTCCACTCTTCTTCATATCAACTTTTCCTGTCTCTAAATTTGAATGTCTTTATATATGTTATGTACATTTGTGTATATTGTGTACATTTTTCTACCTGACAAACACTTCCAGGCTGGGATCTCACTGTCTTTATGATATGTAATCAATCAACCTGCCAGCCCAATTCATATACAACAACTGTGTACTGCATCATGTTGTAGCATTAATCCCAGTTCTATCAGGGGAAGTTCTACTTACAACCTGAAATTTTTATTGTATCAAGCAAGTCAGGAGTGTCTCCTAATGCCCTAGACAGGTACCTTGTCAGTTTAAGAACTTAAATCCTTCATCAATTGGTCAGGAAAGAGTTCAGGTTACTTAGTTTTGCTTCATAAGAACTCAGTCCACACAGTCCAAAAGATCTCTGATGAGTTAGGGCAAATCAATAAAAGTAGTAGTAGCAAAGCAGTGTCCAGTAGTTACAAATGGATTCAAGTGTGACATTTGTTAGTATTGTCATGTTATTGTTATTGGTTGTTGTGTAGAGCCCATTGCTTGCATTAGAGGAAAAATGTTGTTAGGCATGATGCCCATTTAAATGTAAGGCTTTGAAGAGTCTAGTAGATGGCAAACTAGTTGCCGTCATTTATACTTAGCAATCTGATGAAAAACATAGCAAAGAATGGACATATTTTATAACTAACATATTCTTAAGACATTTCGTCATTGTTAAGGTGCCATTAAGATAATCTATTGCTATCAGATAAAATGTAGAAATTCTAACATGAAATGTGCAGAGAGAAGTGATGCCTCACTGAACTGTAGGAGTTCTTTAATGAAGTCAGTGAGCAAGTACACAAAAGCATGCAAATTCATTTACATTTTGGGGAACTCCAGAATTAAACAAAACAAACAAGCAAGCAAACAAAAACCCTTTCTACAAAGGATTTTTAAAATCTAGGTTCTCACATATTCCAATATATGAAAAAAGTAGCAAAATTACAATGCAAAGGAGATCCACAAGGACCTGCGTAGGGACCTTTATTATTTAACATATTTATCAATGAAGTGGAAAAGGGTTTGGTGTTGAATGGATGGTATAAAATCATTCAGTTTCATTGAAATCAAAACTGAGAAGGTTTGTAACAAATGTCACAGTGCTACTGGGAAATAAAATAGCAGATGAAATTCATCCTGACAAACACAAGGTTATGTAAATGAGAAAAACTATCTCTGACTGTATGTAGAAAGTGATAGGCTACAAATTAGCCATTAGCATTCGGGAAAGAGATCTCGTAGTTATAAAAAGTATATGAAAACATCAATCAAAAAGGGAAATAAATGCAAAAAATTATTAGGAAAGGAATAAAGAGTAAACCAGAAAGTATCATACAACTTAAAACACGTGTGCAGTTCTAGTAGTCCAAACCAAGAAATGATACAGTAGAAAATGTATTGCAAGGGGGAAAAATATGAATCAGCTTTTTATTACGAAAGACCGTATAGAAAATGACTTTTTAGCTTGGAAAGGAACAATTGTGAGGAAACAAAATAATGTCCACAAAATAAATGAATAAATAAAAGGCATACAGAAAGTGAATACGAAAAACTTATTCATATTCTCATAGCACAAGGACCCTTATCAATTCAAATTCAGGCAAATTTTTTTTGCAGAAGTTCTTTGCACAATCAGCTGAGGTGACTGGAGACCAGGATGCTGGAAAAGCCCAATGTGCTAATGGGTTAAAAGAAGTAATCAGGCAGGTGCATGGGTAGAAGAAAACATCCTCCAAAAATTATTAATCCCAAAATTCAACTTCCAACTCAAGAAGTCTTTAAGTCTTGCCTTGCTGGACGCAGAAGGTTATAGCAAGGGAAGGTTTGCCTTATTCTCAGAATCCCCTTTTTAAGTATCCACTGACAACAATGTTAACCAAACCAGTACTGTTCTAAATGTTAAATGTTTGTGATTTTTGTTTTGTTGTGTTTTTCCTGAGGAAAACATTGCTGCTATTCTGAATTTATAAGGCTATACTGTTTCCAGCGGGAGTGGATGCATCATCAAGTCTGTGAAAAACGAAATCAAAACATTGTTAATACGTATTTGTTCAAAAATGTTGAATTTAGAGTGCAATTTCATTTTCTTCGTGGCTATGAATCCTAATTCCCTTCAGCTCTGATCAACCAATGCCACTTTCACATGGAGGCATTTAAACAGACTTCTTTTTTAATTGTACTGCTTAGAATTAGTGTAACACAGACCAGCTTGAGCTCCCTGATGAGCAGAAAAGCCAATGGGAGATGTAGTTTGGATGTGGCCTCCCTTTCAGCTGTGCATCTAACAAGGCAACTGCAACTGGGTCTTTCTTCTTGGCAGTGGGCTAACAACAGATGCGGCAGAGCCCGGTCCCTCTGTCTAACAGCATCAGAACCTACCGATGGGAAACCAGGCTGGATCCAACCTCTTTACACTAGACAAGCAAAACAGAAGCATACACAAATGTGCTCAGCTGGAGGGAACTTATTAAGCCAGTGAAGGATGTTGTTTTCAAGGACATTTTCAAGTTCATAGCACTAAAGTCTATATGATAACTTATGATTTAAGGCCATGTGTCTTCATCAAGCACTAACTTAAAGAGCCAGGTCAGGAAGCCAGCTTTTGTCCCCCACCTTTGAAGCCTACTGTGTTACTGTCAGAAGATTTCTTCACTTTCCCGTCTTTCATTGCACCCTTTGACTAGGGACTTTTCTCTGTCTTTGGGAGTCTTTTCAAAATGCAAGCTGTGTCAGAGCAAAAAGCTCATTTGTTCATATTTTTATTCACCTGAAATTTCAGAATTAGGCAACATGGATAAGGAGTTAATAATGTCTTTCTGAGCTCAAAGAAAAGTGCTGGGCAAAAGCTGTGCAAAAGAAAATTTCACAAGTCCTTCCATTTCATAACACAGGTAAAACTGTTTGGCAAGATATTTTTTCTTACTAAGTCTGATAACAAGAGAAACTATAAAACTTTGTTGATCAGAAATGCAAATTCTTATCCATCCCTTCTTTTTTAATTAACTTTTTAATTTTCAAACACAAAGATAGTGTTGATGATGACTGGTAAGCTTGGGCTGAGAGATGTACTGATCTAGTGCTGTTCTTTGGAAATCTGCAGAGAAACAAATCTCAAGGAACAAATGAAATGATAATGGGATTTCAGTTCATCAGGGTTCAATTCCACAAAATAAATGTCCAGTTTTACAGATTGTTTCTTAAAGGTCTTCTGTAACACACAAAATTATTCAAGACTCAAATTGCAGCTAAAATTATCTCTTTTTTTTCTTCATATTTTCATTGTTTCATGCCCAGAAATGCACCATCAGGATCAGAACCTCTTTGTGCTCATCACCAGGAGTGAGGGGGAGGAATATTCACCCTTTGTGACTTCACACAGTTGCTTTTAGGGCTGTTAACCACCTTCTGAAGGCTCCTAACATTTTCCTTTATGTGTATAGGAAAGCTGGAATCCTAAATATAGGTACCTCTAACCGAAGTTAAATGGCCACGTATAGTTGACTACATTCATACTTGAACCTATAAAACTAAAGCAAAGATGTTCAAAGGTTTTTTTGTTGCTGAAGGAGCATAGAAGCTGATGCCTTACTCAACATAGGGTGTCTGGACAGAGAAAGTAAAGTGCACCTTAACATCCAGAAAGTCATCAACTGTCAGTCCCTACATGTTTAAGAGCTACAGATTGGGAGCACTGTGCCCTAACACAGAGGAAAGCTACAATTCCTTGGAGCCCGTAACATAAGACTTCTGTTTATGGCATGTATTAACACTTCTTTAAATGTTAGGAAAATCCATATTCTTATTGTCTCCATTCTATTTTCATCTACAGTTAAACAATAGATTTCTTACTGGTGTCCAAACATGCTGATGCTGAAAGTGGAGTTTAAAGGAAAATGTAGTTGGAAGGACTTAATGGATAAATCCAGAAAATTGCCATGTTGAATTAGATGTGGAGCCTTTTTTTGAGCAACAGTGACAGAGGGATGGAGAAAAGCAGTCCTCCTGGCTGCCCTGTGAGGGAGGTACCATGGCCAGTTGGGTTGTGACTCAAGCAAGTAGATTCAGCATCAGAATTCTGAACTGACTGATCAGGAAGAATACACAAAGGAGATGGTAAAATAGAGATGACAGAATACATGCACGGATGAATATCTATTATGGGTTTGACTGTCGATTTCAGGGAACAAGTTATGATGGACTAATCAAAACTTTATTTTTTTTCATCAAGACAAAGTAGTAGGTACATTTAGCCAAATTCCCATGAAACACAACGAGTAATTTCTTATACACTTACACATTAAACTGCCAAAGGACTATGAAAGGGTCTGACTGCTGAATTTGTCCCATGACAACTGCAGTACTTGGAGTCCTATTTGTCCTATTCTCCCTAACTCTTACAAGAGCATAGAACAAAACACAAATTCCAAAAATAAGAATTGTTATCACCTTTTTTTTTAATTTTTTTTTTTAATATGTATTGTATCACAAAGGTAAATCTGAGAAGGCACCTAAGCAAATCTCATAAGGGTTTGCCAGGAACTGACCCTGAGACACAGTGAGTTCTGAAACACACCCAAGGGGTGTGTACTGGCCCTCTGCTGCAAGCTCTCAGGGCTTGGAATGCTTCAGAAACAAGGGCCCTCTGCACACCAAGGTAGCTCATGGAGGCTGTCTTGCAAAAGCACTCTATTTTTGAAGAACAAAATGTTGGCGTAAGTTAGTGTAGAAAGGAACCATAAATATTAATGGGTTCAAGTAATCCGTGTAACATTTAATATAAAACTTAGTTGCACAGAACTGTTGATTTTCTGTTAGTTCTTGCCCTTATGCAGCAGACACACCTTTTATTTTGAGATGAAACATAAACAGAGGAGAGGAATAAACACAACATATTTTGCTTGAGTATTCCTGCCTGGCAGAAGACAGCACAATGGGTTACTGTGTGTGTACTTGTATACCTGAGCCATCAATCAATAATACAGAGGCTCAAGGAATCATAATTAAATTTAAGCTTGTTGTAGATTTGATGTATTTTCATCCGTGGAAACAAACGAGCAGGAGGGCTGTGGCTCAACATTACCCCCTCAGTGACACGTGGCCTCCGCCATGCCTGACATTCCAGAAAGACTGTGCTTCTTCTGATCCGTGTTTGCACAGGAGGGAAAAAAAAAAAAGNCCTCAGTGACACGTGGCCTCCGCCACGCCTGACATTCCAGAAAGACTGTGCTTCTTCTGATCCGTGTTTGCACAGGAGGGAAAAAAAAAAAAGAAAAAGAAAAAGAAAAAGAAAAAGAGGACTCCTGTTTTAATGCTGACAATATATTAAATGAAGAAATTAAATGAAACAATTCTGGAAGGGTATATATAATGATAAGAAAGTAAACTAGCAGTGGTTACATTTTGTATGGTAGACATAATTGATATGTTTGTTGTCTGTGATTCACACATTATTTTAAGTTTCTGAGGGGTATTTTTATTGCAAAATATTCTGCATTTTAAATACTATTTAATTATGGTTTGTTTCCTTAGGGATTATATCACCATGTGATTTTAATTTGGTATATACCCTAAGGGGCAGCATATTTTCAATTATGAAATATTTCCTCCAGAAACAATAATGGTTCAATGATTTATTGCAGGATCCTATTATAAGGTGCCTCACACAAGTGAAATCTGAAATGCAATTGGCTTAACAATATAGTATAGGTAGGACTAAAATGCATGCGAACTGAGCATATGGGCCTTTTTCACAAAAATCATATTTATATACTTTCATCCTTTGCATAATACTTCAATTATTATATCTTGAAAAAAGAACTTGGAAAGCTGAGAGCTATGAAACATTTACATTATTATCTCTTCAAAAAGTTCATTTTTGGACAAGTATCATTTGGATAGGGATTAACTTAATCAGAGATTTTGAATCTTCTTTACTTTAATTTTTAATCTCTTTTTAAAAATATGTCTGAATCTTAAAAAGGCCTAAACCTGTAGTCACAAAGCACTGCTTCAAAAAAGGGGAAAAAAAAGAAAAAAGAAAAAAGAAAGTTTTTAAAGCAGCCACCAGCTGTAAGAGAGATAGTGCAAGCAGCAGATTTGTGACAGAGTGGAGCATGAAACCCATCAGCTGATGAGTGAAAATCCCTGGTTTCTAATTAATCGAGGTACACAGGCCAAGGGATGAAGAGGATCAGGGAAATGAAATCAGGAAAAAGATACCATCAGTCATTTCTGCGGCCCATTGTCATACTTCAGAATCTGCTGTAATGAATCACTCAGGCATTCCACAGATACATTCAAATGGTGAAGAAAATTCATTGTCCGGTGAAGAGTGTTTGATAAAAATCTTTCTTTTCCCCCCTCTTTGTGAGAAGCCTATGATCAGTAAAGGAAATCCAGACAGCACAACAGGTGTGCTTCTGCAAGCCTGGTGAAATCTGCAAATGAACAGAGGTACTAAAGAATTTTTTGTGCTAAAATTTCACCAAAATGAAAAAAGTATCTCGTAATAGCAGACACTGAGGAAATGTACTGAAAACAGCAGAAGATTAAGGGGATAAAAGGTATAAACACTCTTCTGGTTGAGAAGCTCCTGTCCCTCTAAAATCTTCTTATATGGAGACGGCGAACAAATATTTTTGTGAAACATTTTTGCCGAGTTTAGCATTTCCAGATATTGGCATCTGCTTGGAAGAAGTCCTAATCCACAAGTTGCCCCCAGTTTAAAGCAGAACAGAACTTAGTGGAGGTGGAGGTGTGTCTGGGGGGAGCTGGGGGAGATCTACCTTTTTATGAAAGGGAACAGTTCCATTTTTAGTTCTCACAATTACCTGAGAGAAAGAAATTACAAAATAAAAGGTAAATGACATTTTTCCTTTTCTTACGTGTGCACATTCAAGCAAATACTATGTCTGAGGAGATGCCTGTATTTTGGATGGGTGTTTGTGCTCTCCTGTAAGAGTGCTGTAAAGGTTTTGGAATTTCTGAAAATGTTAGGCTGAAATTCTTTGTGGAGCTCTCTTTATTTAAAAATAGGGATAATGTTTCCTTCCGTATTCCTTTAGTGGTGCCAGTATCTTTTTTTTCCATCACTTTCGCTTTGCCTATGGTTCAACTTTTTGACCCTGAGCAGTTCTTACTCCACTGCCTTCCATAAAGTAGTGTGTCCCATTACGTGACACCAGAATATAATTGTTTTTAAATAATCAGGTGCTCTCCTAAGACATATAGCGATGGCTGATTCATTTTAGATTTAATTACCATAATATAGGGCTTTGCTGTCTATAGTATCAATCACCGAGACACTTTATAGTTGATAATATTAAAATGGCAACAATAATGAGAATTCTGCTTCATGATGAAAATAATTTTAATCATGGGTAGATTACAAATCCATTTACTGTTACGGTTACTGAGAATTCTATTATCTACCTCCTATTGTGAAAGATGTTAAAACTTGTTTTCAGGAAAAGTGAAAGATTATAGAAGTATGCTCTCTTTGCAAAGTTTCTATCACAGCCAAGCAACAAAAACCTGCTTAACGCTGGGGACTGCTGCAGATGAAGCTCACAACATTAACCAGTAACTGGAGCTCGGCATGAGCCTATACCTGGTGGTGCAGATCTGTTTATAGGCTCCAGGGCTGTATTGGCAGCTACTTTAGATCCTGACCATGATTTCTTCTGGTATCCAACCAGGTGACCAACTGCAGCCTCTGTAATAAGGCACTGCTGACTGCCTGTTTCAACCTATTGCCCAGAATACACATTGTGAATATGAAGAATACGTTCTTCTGGTGGCCATACCTCTGACATCTCTCTGCAGCTATGGACTTACCATCTCACCTTTACTTATTTTTATTCCCTTTGTTGCCAATTACAGTCTCACCTGAACAACATTTGATCCATAAGATTGGAGTCCTCCATGCTTCCTCTTGCAACAACTTCAAGACTACTAATAGGATATGGGATTGAATCCCAGAATCAGTCAACTGTCAAAATGATGTTGTGACAGGAACGGCTGTAGGTCTCAGGCCATCCCCTATCTAATGAGTGCCTAGATGGGATCACAAAGCTCTGCATGGCCCTCACTGCTATTTTCACTGGGAGAAGTGGATGATAGCCATGAGACTCAGACCAGGGAATTGCTCAGGCTGGAGGTGAGTATTGCAGGGGTGCTCGCTCTGCAGTAGCACCCCTGGAAGAGCTGCTCTTCTCCAATTTCTAACAGACAAAGAAACCTCATCGAGCTAATTTTAATACAGGATTTTAGACAGAATCTTTTTCTACTGTAACAAACAGCGTAAGTCTCACCCTCTCGAACCTTTTCCTGAAGCCGTGCATGAGTGTGTGTGCATGTATACATCAGCACTGCTTTGATTATATAGTGTAATGAGCTCAATGGATTTATTCTGGATTTATACTACGGAGCCTCAGAGCAGAGTTTGGAATAGTATCTCGTCTTTAAGATGCCAGTTTTGTAAATGCTTTTCTTTTCTTAAGGATACTGATGAAAATTTATTACTGATTTATCATGCGTAACTCTGCAATGGAATCAGATTTTTCTTTTCCAGCTTCATTGCTGTTTCCAAATGGGGATTAAAAATTTTTTACAAACTTAGTAGAGAATCAGTTATCATCAACGTCCCCAGGATCTCATTTACTGGTGTGCAAACTGCGCCCCACACTGGTCCCCTGCTTTGGGGGAACTCAATGAATAAATTAAATTTCCAGAGACAGCCAGCTTTATAATCCTGGCCTACTGCTAACCCTTCCTACTTGCATAATTGCTGCTGTTCTGGCCTTCATTCTCTGTTCTGTTTCCCCTCCTGACCAATGAGTCCAGAGGGAGGGACACGGGCCCATGGGGTCTGGGAATACCACTTGTACAGAGCGATGGGCAAAAATTGGAGGGGCATAAAAGCTGCAAAACTCATTTGTGAAGCAGTCTGCTCATGGAACAAAACTGTAAAATACACCGTCTGCATCTTCATTTGCAGTCATGAGATATACCATTAGTAAAATGAACAATAACAAATGCAGAATCAATCTATTTTTTTTACAAGAAACAGATTTCTTCTTTTTATTGCATAGTTCTCCTCAAATATATGGCTACTGAACCTTGTTAAACAACCATAATTCCATCTAGCCAATAAATCTGTTCCATTTCTTTATTTTTTACCTTGTATTTAAAAAAGCATGAGATGAATAAGAAAAAAAAAACACTTTATAGGTAACATAATCTTCCCCGAGCAAAAGTGAAATAGGAACGGCAACAAAACCCACTTCTAATCAGTCTATTTTGTAACTCAAAAAGACTGTTTGGAAAGGTTTTCATCAAAATGATTTTCAGTAGATAGCACATAGGTGATCAGGATAAAACCCCACAGCTTCAGCACTTCAAATATTTATCATATACATGTTTGCTTGAATCTTGATAAGAGTGAGGTTTGGGACTTATGGACACCGAGATAGGGTGCCACCTGAGACATGCATCTGATTCAGAATGCAGACAGAAAGAAAGTGCCTAGGAGAGGCCGGAGGAGGGAGGGAGGGAGACGGTAAGGGATAGTAGGAATGGACAGCCCTTGTTCCCAGCTCTAATATCCCAGTGCAATTATTTTGTGGACATCCACTCCTTGCCTGCACAGGAGATAGGGCTATAAGTGTATGTTATTTTTTAATTACAAGGGGGTAGAAAAAATCCTGATGATGGGCTGGAAGGTGCCATTGCATTGTTATTTTTTTCTCTCCCTTCGTTTGCTGATTATGTGAGCTGGGCTCCTTTGCTAGCCGATGATAAGCAGAATTTCCATGTTCTCTGCATAATTAATCCATCTCTGCCTCTCTTCATGCCAACTCGCCCGTTATCGCCGGCACATGCCTGAATTGCAAAAGAATCCGCTCTTCAATTGGAACTTATTGATATTCTAAGAAAAAAAAGAGAGAGGGAAAAAAACTGAAAATCCTTAAGTTTAAGCCGCAGATTTTTAAATGGATTAATTTCGCTGCAATCGCAGCCATCTAAGGCGGGAAGGCAGGCAGAGCAAATTGAAAGCATCTCCATGTTTGCAGAATTGGGTCCAGAATGCTGAAATGTACTGGCACAGTTCTCTTTTAAAGTCAGAAAATTACCATTCATTTACATCACATGAAATACTTTTTTATGCTAGAAATATTCAAGAGACGTTCCTTAAATGCCTGCTAATGCTAGATAACATTTCTAACTTTCAACATTTTGCTAGACTTTGATATGACATGATAGGAATGCCTGCCAGTGAGGAATATTATATGTACCAGTAATCTCTTTTTATCACATATTTAGATTATATCATCCTCTTCTTAACCATCCTGAAGTAGTCTTTAAACAATGTACTCGGTATCGTAGGCTCCTATTTGGTACAGTTATACAATCCCAACTTAGTAGGGCGCATTTAAACTTTGTCTAGGATGAAGGCTTTTTAAAGTGCTGATACACTTTCCCCCGAAACACTTCATCTTTTTCTATCTTTCACAGAGTTACATTTCCTCACACCCCCTTCACAGGCTCCGTGTTCGCCTCCTTTACAACACGTAACATGGTTTGTTATTTCGATGCAGCTCCTGTGGACTGTACTTACATTTTGACAGGGCTCAGCTGTGCTCCATGGCAGCGTGGTGTTACAGAGAGCTGGAGGAGAGCTAGGACTTTGCCTCTTCTCCTTTTTTTTTTTTTTTCCCTCAGATATTACCAAAATCCCAATACTCTTATCCTTTTGTTTCTCTAACGCAAAATTCACGTCCTTCATTTCCTTGACCCTAGAAAGCAGCAGCACTCTGCAACACTGAGAGATTTCCTTAATGCCTCGGCTAAGCCACAACATATCTGGCATTCCATGTCCATATGCTGGAAATCAGCAATTTATGCAGTTGTAGAAGGTAATATTGACACTCGTAGTTAACAGAGGGGGAAAAGTTGCTACACTGACTGCAAATGGAGATGTAACTGTTAGCAAATCTTTGCCATTATAAGACTGATCTCTTTCATTTTAAAAATACACAGGAAAGAAATTAAAAAATAATTGTGGAGCTGGCAGGTACATACCAGAGCAAACAAAAAAAATAACATAATGGAAAGACGTACAGGAAAACAATGATATTTGTGGCAACAACTGCTTCGGGAACAAAACAATGAGCTTAATACATGGTAGGGCCATCTTACCATACAAAATTAGCACCTGTTACGATATGCATGTCACTAGTAAGTAAATAAACTGTCAGTGTTCCAGTTCAGATATCCAGGCAATAAGAAACACCATGCAAGAATGACTAGTGATCATATTAGGATATGTTTTTATAAAGCAGAAAGAGAACAAAGAAGGTTTTTCCAGTTGCTTCAGAATGATTGACAGTTCTAAGGCAGAACTGAACTTAAGGTTATTTGTGGTATATTACAATTTACAGTTTTTGCAAAACCAAAATGTGTAAAAATGCTTTTTAGAAAAAAACAGTTACGTTCATATTCAGCTCTATTAGTTCATAGTCACATTGTTGAAACCTTATTTAAAAGGAAACAAAATTAAAAATCATTTTTGATATTTTCTATTTACCAGATAAACACTATCTCTAAAGAAATAAATTTCTGTGCACTTTCTGCATACATCTCTATCCTAAATAAGTAAGATAATGGACAATATTCAAAATGCTTGAGATATAAATGCCCAACTGTATGACATTTCTATTAAAAATAACTAATTTCTACCCAATTTGGGTGGAAACTCCCCCCACAAATTATATGAACTGCATGTTACCACAGAACTTTCTCATCTGTTACAGTGAAATCCCTAATATTTTGATGTCAGTGACAAAATCCTTATTGTTTTTAGCAACTTCCACGTTTTCCTACAATTTTATAAGTAAAATAACATTTAATTAAGCTTGCATTGCAGTCAGTGTTGATCTTCTGTAACAAAAAGATTCCTCTCGTAAGAGTGTATATTGCAAGCTTAAAGGATTTACATCATTGGACACATAACGTAAAATATTTAAAACATGATAAACGTACATAGAAGTAAATCTTAACAAAAATATATACCTTATATACAATTTTACTGTGAAACTTGAAATTTATATTATCATCCTATTGTACATAGTCTGTAATAATAATTTAAATAACTACAAGTGGGTAGATTTTTTCTGGTATTTTACATGAGTAGGTACATTGTACTGAAGGTTACATTATAGTAAACATACACTTGATTTTTTACACATAGAAGTCAAAATACTTCTATTTTCTGACTGGTAAAGGAACTAAAATTTCTGCACTAATACTTTGGAAGATTTCTTGACATGGTAGTCTGGGGCAAATACACCTGAAAAGAATGCCAGCAGTCACAGCATGGGGGACAAGGTCTGTATGCAGCACACAATTTTTAGTCATATAACAGCATTTTTTTCTAATGATAAATACAAGATTTCTCATGTTCCTTCTCATCAGTCATTGTATTGATTCAGCCTTATTGAAGATCAACACATAACCAAGAAACTGAGATCAGCAGACATTACATATTTTACCCTAGGTCAGAAGCCTAGATTCAGTGCAAAGGAAATGATTATAATTTATCCATGCATGGCACTGCCCAGCATTAATCTGTCCTCAGTTTTATAACTGGAAACAACTATAAATGAATTAACAATTGATTTGAAAATTTTATTTAGACTAATTTCCTTGCCCTTTCAAATATATATATATATATATATTTGAACTGCTTAATTTAGAAATTCTGATTTTGTGTGGTGTATGAATTCTGTTTAATGAGCTGAGGATCGATTACCTTGGCAGCTACATCACACTAAGCAGTATACTGAAACCTATACCAAGGAAGCTGGGAAAGCTTCGAAGCTGGGAAAGCTTCTAATGTATCTATATTGGGGTGCATTTCCATACTGTACACTCTGCATGATGGGCCAAGTGACATAAGCTACAGCAGAATCTAAGGAACTGAACACACATCTGAACTGGTCAAAGAACCGGTCTCCAGGAGAATGGCATGGGAATTTGTTGGACTGCTTTCTGTCTACAAGAGTTTTAATGTTTGACCAGATTTGTATGCAACACTTACAGTGTAAAGACTGAATGATATTTAGAAACTCTGGAAAGCCTTTGCGTCTACCCACTTTCAACTTCCTGAAGACACAAACAGTAAAGTCAAAGTTCTCATTATGCTGGAAATCTAACAATGAATGTGGTTGCATTATCAGGTGTCCAGTGTATTAACCTTAGCTTGGGGTCCTAGAAAACTGGTTTCAGTAAGTAGCTCATGAAGAAGAACCCTTAGTAATTAAGGAGACAAAATGCTGTAAACAAATAAGCTCTTAAACAAATGACTCTAATGGTTTTCCCATTAACATTCTTGCATAAGTTCTATCAAGGGAGCTTGGCAACTGTTTTGTTACTATATTAGAAATTTAACACAACAAATAGTGAACATGTCAAGGTAAAGAATAATACCAGATCTTAACACAATCCCCACAGCTAGCCAAACAGCAAACTTGATCTTTGATGTATGCCCTCAATAATTTTTGGCATAAGAGATGATCATCTAGACTACACGGATGTGCAGTATTGTGCAATGGATATAAGGCAGGAGAAGTTTTCTAAGGAGTAATGATTTGATAATTAGTTGAAATGCCATGAAATAAGCTTGTTAGATATCAACTCCATTTTAATTTAATTTTCATTTTACATTCTTCTCTAAAATGTACCCTTATCTTCAACTATAAACTTCAGAATGTACTAACAGAAGCAGTAGTAAAGCTGGATGTTACCATGCATTGTTTAGGATATTCAGATGGTGCAACATGTTCAACAAGGTGTTGATGAAATTCATGGCTATAGATTCAGGAAGGTTTCTCCCATTTCTTTCCTTCTTCCATTTGTTTTCATCTGTATCTGGGGAGACAACAAAGGTGTGTGTGATAATTAACTTCTTAATTCTATGAAATCAAAGTGAATGGATTGTAGACAGCTTTCAGTGAATGACAGAATCTTTCTTAAAAAGTGGGAGTTGACCAGTAGAATGTTGAACTTACTTGGTGAGCACAACTCATTTTTCTTCCACAAATCCTTGCCAAGAGCTACAAAGTTGTTGTCTATATTACAGAAATATCTAAGCTTGAGTTTTCAAGGGCTGAAGTTTCAGTGTAAGCACAATATGAGACTTTTTTTGCTCAGGAAAAAGTATGGGAAAATGTAAATGTAGTATATTCACAAAGGGATATTTGCATGAAAAGCCCACAAATACACTCAACCTTTGGCAAACGTTGCCAACAGAGAAAAAAAGTATATCATTTCCTGGAACCAGGAATGCCATTGTATGCTTTATGTACTCAACTTGATAGTTTATTTTTTGTTGAGAGCTGTACAGAATCAGAATCAGGTTCAGCCATCCTCTCTGGCTCTGGGGCAGTTTGATTGAGATACAGGAATGAAGTAAGCCCAATTCAGAAATCTAGCAGTCAGTGATACACGGAATAAGTGGTGCAAAATTCCTACTTCATTCAGACAGGCTTTCCAGGACAGGACGTGATGATAGGATTTGGAGATGGAAGATTGCCTTTGGCAGATCAAACAAGGGCAGCTGTTCCAAAACTAGGAGAATGGATGAGGGCACTAAAATGGTAAATTCAGAAATAATGGATGAAGGTTTCCAGACAATTGGAAAAGAAGGTCAATGGTTCTTCTTGGTGTTGCTGTTTTTTGTGCTTGCGAGAAACTCAAGAATATTTCCCCACTGGTGCCACATCTGTATGACTTTGCCCTTGCTTGTTTACATAAATGCCTTGACAATGAAGTGTAAATCACTGGAGGAAGAACTTTCTACTGCAGATTTATTCTGAGGCAGATTGTAGCCTGGGAATAGAAAAGGCAAAGCCATCGAGTTGCCAACATTTGACAAATCTCAGTGAGTCTCTGCCTCACTGAGGGAGAGCAAGGGGAGCCCAACTGTCTAAATCTATGGCATCTAATGAGCAGGAACGAAATGACTTCAAACTGTTAACAAAGAAAAATATATTTTTTTTCCAAAGCTACATTTCCTATGGGTCATTACAGCTAAAAACAAAAGTGGAAATTTACTCAGAACTGAGCATATTTTTTATTTTTCCATTTGAAACCTGGGATTATTTCCTCCAGGCATTTGGAAGGACAATACTAGCAGGACCCTGTTTGCCAGTAAAACTCAGTTTTGGAAACCATCATCAGTCAGCATGAAAATGGGTCCAATGCTATGGAAATGAGCTCATTACTATTATTTTTTTCCTGGCACTCACACAATTTGTGCTTTTAGAATTTTGAAAAGCAGGACATGAATTGCAAAGAAAAAATGAGTTAACAATATTAAACAGCCAGTTGCTAATTACTGAGCAATCCAAACCTGTGTCTGGAATGACACGCTCAGACGTCCAGCTGGACCTCGGGCCATATGCTATCCTAGATCCTTGTGCATAGCTCCCGTTACTGTCAAACGTTGAAGTACTGGGTAAAAAGTTCAGTGTGCAGATTGAAATATGGTCAAAGCTGTGTACTCGTACATACTTTAAGGAGAATAATGAATATCTGCAATGTGTCACTAAAGGTAAAGGATGTAGACAACAAGGTAGGAAATCACTATGAATCATTCCATTTGTTTCACTCTCATCGTTTTGTTTGGAATAGAAGAAGTTTTATTTTTTTCCTTGAGGATGTCATCTATAGAGATTTAGAAGGCTTTTCATTCTATTACCACCTTTTCAGCTTCCATAGATCACTTCTGTAATTGTTTAATGAAATAAATGGAGTTTATGATCTACTTATTGATCCCAAGGTATGATACTTGGCAGAATGAAACATAAAGAAAATTCAAATACAATGTAGTAAGTTTTAATAGAGCAATTCCAAGGATAATAATAATGCTAAAAATATTATTCCCTTAAGTACAAAAAGCCGTTTACCTTTAGCTCTAGGCTTCTGCTTGGTCCTAGATAAAATATTAACTTTTAATTTATTTGAATTGCATTCCCTACTATGTATTTTTCAGAAAAAGACCATCTACAGTAAAAAGTGCACATTTGTTTAACAAAAACAAATATTCTACAATATCTTCTTGTAGCATCCAAAATTAATTAGGTACAATTTCTGACATGTATGTACTGTTATCTTGCATGTATCAAAAATATTCCATCATAAATAAATAGCAAAATAGCTAGAACAGGTCTTTAAAACCTACTGACATCTGATTTGCATTTGTGCATGTACATTTGCTTACTTGTGTTGCCATTACAAATGATTTCAGCATGGATAGGTGATTAAGTGCAGACCAAATAAATCCAGTGCTGTAAATTAGTTAGTGACTTCCATCTTACAGTCATTTCCAAAACAGCAGAGGAATTCACAGGTTTTAAACAACCGTAAGAAATTGAGCATAAATTGCACAGTACTTTTGGATGCAGAGTCTTCCTCTACTTTTGGATCCTGACGTCTTCAAAACCATGGCCAGTAAAAGAATGTAATTGGGAATTTTGCATAAGAAATTATTGCTTAGGCAAGATCCCAAAATACTCTGCGATTTCTGTAAAGTGTTGTTTGCATGATGGTTTATTTCATCTTTAATTCTTACTTAAGAAAACAACATGTATGCTCATGTAAAGAGATTAAGCTAAGAGACATACATGTAACTAAGGTTTGAATTTACTAGTCAGAGCAGAAATCATAAAATAGAGAATATCATAGTAGGCAGATTTGTTTTGAATTATTCCACTATATTGGAAAATAAAATTTCCTTTGTATACAAATTCATTAAGCACTCCACAGTATTTGATTCAAGCAATTTAAGATTCTCTATGATTTGGAGGAATATTCTTCTATGAAGCAGTCAACTTTTTATTTTTGGAATGTGAATTTGGAAGAAAGGTTATTATACTAGCTTAGAGCTGGATGTTTACATATTCACCTCCCAAATTCACCAAATATTTTCATGCAGCATAGAGTAAAAACAAATCCTGTGGAAAGCTCAAATCCTAAGCAATGCATTTTCCAATTTAGGAGAAGAGTCTCAGAGATTGGTATGAGCTTAATTATTGTTGTATTTACAGGAATTATTAGCTCTTTCTTAAATTGTTCTGTTGCAAATCTACAACACACAGATTTTACATTACAGTGATATTTAATGGAGAACTGAGAACTGCCAGATAGTTTACAAGTGGAGCTACTATTACACTTCTTGTAACATCTTTCCATTAAAAAGTTAACAGTCTGAATTAATTCCTTAATGATAAATATTACTTTTAAAAACCTGTTGTTTTCCATACAGCAAAATATAAATATCATATACTGTGGTACTTGCTTTTAAAATACTGCTTTCTTCTTAAAGAAGTTTATGGTGTAAACATACAGTCTGCATTCTCATGTTCTAATTCATGCTATAGGAGCTTAACAAAACACCCAGATAGGTTCTTAAAACTCACCCTGTCTCAATAAATCTGTAGACTGTAAAACACGACACATGACAGATACTATTAATTTGAAAGGAAAAATATTTTCATGTTTTTAAACTGAACATGTGTTTACTTACAAATTACAATGTAATTACATCATTTTGTCCTCCCTGTTAGTAATGCATTCCAACACAGAAAGCTTGGATGAAAACTGTAAAATGCCTGATGAAAATATAAGTAATATGTAGCATTGCTCAAAGTAATTTAAAGTGATTATAAAACTTGCAATTGCTAAAAGGTATCGATTTTAAAAATAAATTTATACTGTAAAGGTGACAACACGTAGCATTGCAGAGATGGACATTCAAATTATCTATTGCTTTACTATTAATGATTAAGTGCAATTATTAATTACATTATTCATCTGTTTTATAGTCACCTATACCTACCTCAGAAAGAAGTATATTGGTTTCTGAGAATGAAAATCAGAGATAGAAACTATCCACTATGTTTTTAATACTAATAATACATTTTTTACATTTTATTTACTAATAATGCATTTTTAATAGATTACTTCTGTAATTCTGTGACTACAAGAAATGACTTATTTTTATAATAAAAATAATTAGGAATTTGCTCAGAAAAATATCAACTACTAAAGAAATATGATTTTTAGTGCTATTAAGTATTTGGTAGACGCTGTTGTTTAGGACTTCGGCACACTGACTTAGAAAACAAAATTCTATTTTCTAAGATATAGACATTTAAATTCCCTTTTATGTCTATATTTGATCCACTTCAGGCATCCCAGTACTGATCATTAAATGCAGAAGCAAAACCCTTTTCTTTTTTTCCCATTCTCAATCTGGCTCAATCAAGGTTTTCACTGTCGTCAAATGTGGTCAGGAGATAAAGGTAAAGATGCAGATGGAAAGTCTCCTCCTTTTGAGGAGAAAGTATTCTACAGGGTAGCAACCTTTCTTCAGGAAGGCCAGGGCCCTTTATGCTTGGTAATTCCAACATGTGAATAATTAAAGGAGATTTTGTGTATCTTTTATGTCTTGCCTATCCTTGCCAAGCTCACCATGATCACTCATCCTGAGGTACAGGAGTTGCTCCAAACAGGTGGACAGGCCCCAAACACCTCAACTCGTACTTGCAGCTTCAGTGGGTGGACAGGGAATGTGCTTATCTGATAAGTGACTTGGGATAGTTCTGCTACCATCTCACATGGTCAGTGGTTTGGGAAAGCAGTGCATAAGCTAAATAAGTTGTCTACATCAGTAGGAAAAGCTCCGCATTCTGCAGACTGGAGGTTTGTCAAAGTGGCCCCCAACACTGGCAGCTGGCTTTTCTTGGCAGTTGCTCACACTACCTCTGGACATTTTTGTGACAGCATAAAAAGCTCTAACGTTTAACAAATATACTTTAGCAAATTACTTCAACAAATGTACAGAAAAGATGGTGCAACTTTAGGTGGCCACATAGAAACATGCTTCTACACTCCCATTCAGAAACTGGTTTCTAGAACATGTTTTGATTTCAGTGAGTATTTTAGAAGTGTACTATTGTTTAAACAATATCCCCAGAATAGAAATGGTGTGCAGGATATTATGTGTAACTTCACATTTTATGGACAGGGAAAAAATGCTGTATTTATTAAGTTTTCTGCAGGAAGTATCAGATATACATCAGATATGCAATTTCTAAAGTGCATCTTGGCTTATTTGTGATCACTACCACTTATATAAGGCCTTTAAAAAAGAGAAAGCAAACAGGATCTGTTTGGCAGTGTATGGCATTTCACAGAGTATGGATTTTATAAAAAAATATATCATTTTTCAAAAAATCTCCCTTAAATTTTGAAACATTGCATAATTTCCATCTGGAATAACATATTTATCATTAATAAATATATAAATCATAAATCATTTGTTCATATGGTGTAACATAGCAGTTTATTACATACTGTGTGAATTTTGCAATCAGGGAATCCCCTGATGAAATAATAGCACAGTATTAATTACCAGCACCATCTGTGCTAAACAATAGGAAAAACAATATTTTAATACAATGACTTCATGCATGTCAGTTATCTTCAACATTAAACACTGCAGTTTTGTTGATGTGGTTTACCTTCTACTCATTTAAATAAATGATGTTCTTACAAAGGTTATAACTATGAATAAATGAATTAAAATTAAATATACTGAAAAGTACTGATAGATACAGCATGGATCAAGCTCATTCATCTAATCGGTGTTCATACAGGAATAGATAAACATATATTTAAACATAAATTTTCAAGTTCACCTACATATGTTTCCCTAAAATTGATTATTTGCATGCTTGCCACCTGCAAAAGACTCGTATTCAACTTGTAAGAGTAACATTCACAACATAAATGTGAAATCTACTAAGCAGACACTGTGTATGTAAGTTATTTTGACGTACCCCAAACTCTTTAAGGTACATTTAGCATTCTGGAAACTTGCTGAATTTTCCAATGTATTCTGTCACAATCAGTAAAAGAAAAAAATGTGAGTATAGGAGAGTTTCATTCTCTCAAAATGATGGAAAGAAAAATGTCAGTCATGCATCTTGGTCCTAATTTTGTTTAAAGATTTATTCAGTGTAAAATATGTTAGCTGAATCAAAATTACTTCTATCAACTAAATACCTCCTTGAAAAGTACTGCCAAGGGTGCCAGCCAGGGGTATTATGATGAGGACTAAATTCAAATCCTTTAGTGGAGCTTCTCATGGGAAATGGGGCTTCCTTATTTCCAAAGTCCCCCACCTGTATCTTTGTCCACATCACTGATGTTCAACAGCCTTTTGGCTGCACATTGTCCTCATGGTTTCATTTTCTGCAACAAAAAAGGTCTGGGTGCTCTGTATACACACTGTCATTATGTTCTGATTATATTTAAACACATGTCCACTACCAGAATTTATTCACATCTGCATCATATATTGTGGCTGTCAATTGGCTAGCAAATTTCCACATAAATTCCATATGAATTTTTCAATACTTTCAGTCCACGTTGGCAACTATGGACTTCCAATGTACATGTCAGAACCCTTACACAGCAGGCTGTGTCTCAGAATGGTGTTTTATTTTTGCATGCGTATGCTTTTGGTGGTAATAATAATTTATATGATACTGTATTGTATTATATTATATGATACTAATTATATAATTAATATCATATGATATTATATTATATAAGAATTTTCACATCCTGATATACTTTTTTGTGGGTATCATGGATAGCACTGCAAGAATTTATAGGTGAGGAGGTGGTAATGAGACTCTTAGAGCCTTAGGAGATGCCCTGAGCATACTCTCACTGTAGTGAAATACAATTCCTTGTTTACAGCCATTGGCTCACCTCCTGAAGGCAGTGTGAATCCTCCCAGCCCTGGGCAGGCCATCCCAAGGCCACCAGTGAGCTGCAGGCATGCAGCAGCATGGTCTGGAAATGTTGCTCTTTGCTCTCTGCTGTGCTTACATTTACTTCAAGTTGCTGGTATTTGCACGTTTCCTATCAGATCTGGAGAGCCCAGCACAGAGGCCACGACTCTATACTCTTTGCACTTTCCTTTTCCTAGAGCTGGGTCATTAGCCAAAGAGACCTCTCAGACAAAATTGTAATTCTCGTTAATGCTCAACACCTGAAACAAAGACATCAAGTATGACTTTACCATTTGAGAAATGACAGTGGTACTCAGCAAATACTGTGACATCCCCAATACTGGCTCAGGGCTTCTGTTGCCTCTTGCTGTCAGCGGATATCTGCACAAACTGAACTCATTCAGGTATTCATCTCCTTGCCAGGGCTATCTCAGTCTGTTAAGAGAGTTGTAAATCTCATCAGATACTCCATAGGGATGCCTAACCATTGCAAATTCAGTCTAATTTCTTTTTCTTCCTCATTTTGATGTATGCTTGTGGCCACTGCTCCATTTCCATATCAATAACTCTCTTCTCTAACCAGCCTACCTATTCTTCCCTCCCAGTGTTTTCTGGGGGTAGTTGAAAAGATTTATTTCTCCCCTGCAATCTCACAGTTTTCTCAGTCATGAACATGACTCCAGGCTGATATCCACTTCCATACCTACATCTCTCATATCTTTTCTCCTTTCAAGCTTCTGTGATCTCCCTAATTTTTTTAATTAAAGGGAACCTCCTCAGAAATATTGCACAGACTTTTACCTTTTTCTCCTTAAAGTAGAACTCCTCAAATTTTCCTAAGCTTGTGTTATTCACTGCTGCCTTTTCCCAGAGTCAGTCTAGCCATTACATAGAATCACTTCTTGCTGTTAGTGACTAAGTGACTCCTTTTTGCTGCCTGTACTTCATTATTTCTTCTTACTCCCTTTGACCTAAGTGTCTCTTCTGACAACTGTAGATTTCTCACATATGTGGATCCTTTCTATGGCTCTATATATTTAATTTTTTCTTATCTCATTCCAATATATTATTATAGGCAGCTTTACTCCTACCTATATAACATGCTTTAACACTTACAAGTGGTGAGTTCTGCTGTGAAACAGGGTTTCTCTACTGTGTTTTTTCAGGTCTCCTCAGTTCTCTTTTTATTGCTTTTCTGCCTTCAAGTAATTTCCCGCCTTGGTCTTTTCTTCCTGTTTGTTCCTCCAGTCCTAGTTGATCAGTAATTATTTTCAAACAATAATGCCAAATTGTTCATTTTTTTTTTTACTCTGCAATGATTTTTCATAATTATCTTTTCCATCTTTCTTGATGACACAAATCCAAAATCTTAGGCCCCCTGCTGCAACACTGATGGAATAATATACTATCAATACTTTCAATACTGTTTCAGCTTTTCTGCCCCTAGTATTATTTTTTCCTTACTTTTTTTCATTCTCCCTCTCTGGTTGTAATCATTAATGGGTCATGAGAACATCATAGTGAAAGACACTCCATATAGTACAGAACAGGTCTGAATTGCTTTGGTCATCCAAATAATTTAACTGAAAATAGTTGAACAGGATTCAGCTATTCAGTTCTGTTACACTGTACTTTACTTATCAAATAGAGCATATAATTAAACTCAAATGTTATATTCAAATGTTATTAAAGTCCAACATTTAGTATTTTTCAAATTGAAAAACAATAACAAAGGGGTAAATCATCCTAAATAGAATATTGAAGATAAATTCTGCTCATGCTCCAGCTTGTCAACCTGAAATATTAAGTACTCTGATTTCAACATATGAAATCTTTAGAAAATGGACAGCTGAAGAATATATATACTTCCTGAATTATTGCTATACTGCCAAATGGCTGAGTTTTAAAATACAAGCACTACATTGACAATATGCCAGTACAGGAGTGTAGTATTTAATTTGCATTAGAACTGACAAAATGTTGTAAATACAGTATTACAAAGACAGTAGTATCAAATCCTAAAAGCCAAACCCTCAGAGTCAGGTTCAACTCCAAGTAAATTTGAAATTAGTAAAGATTTGCAGCTGATACCTACTTTTGCAGTTAGGCAAAGGAGGCTTCTCATAATGAGCTCAATTCTGAGCTGCTGCTCAGTGACACTACTTCTGTAAATGGAAGGAGAATCACGGGATCACAGCATGGCTGAGGCTGGAAGGAACCTCCAGAGGTCACCTGGTCCAACCCTCCTACTCAAGCAGGGATACTCAGAGAGTGTGGAGTGTGCTTCAAATATTGTCTGTCTCTGGACTACTTTGAACCTATCTGAGCTTCATCTGAGCAAACTTCAAGAATGAGCTGGGCATCAGAAAGTCACAGAAAAGCCACTTAATACTGCTCAGAGAGAGCAGTAGGGATACAGGCACTAAAGCTCTAACACGGCAACACAGATTCCTGAGACCTCGGCTTTTATAGCCGCTTTATGGTTGTGGAGTATCATTAAACACTTAGAGTATATTGAGTACTGATGGAATGTATACATCAGTAAATCTCTAAAGCATATAAGCTGCATGTATAGAAACATATAATGTGTGCAGTCTTATTTAAGACTATGAAGGAGAGGTTTAAATTAATCCTATTCTCCAACTGCCTAGCATATAACCAGGTAGAAAAACAAAACTCTCACATTTTAAATTCTATAGTTGATATTAAAATTTTTATTAAACTTGAATTTCACCAAATTCTTTTTCATTCAGTGTCTTCAGAATTATCTAGCTATACACCATTATGACCAGATGAATATTCTGTTGGGTAAATGAACAAAATAGGAAACTAATGTACAAAAACTGAGGAAATCTGCTATGTTGCGTTTGTTTGAAGGTACTAAGCTGCTAAGGACTGAAAGAAACAGTAACAACTTGTATTTGTGATTAGTACACTTACAGTAAAGTATAGTACAATTGTGCACATAATGCAAACTATTTGTTATTTGATTTTTTTTTTTTAATATTTCAGTAAGGAGACTGAAGAATGAGCAAACAAGGAAACCTTAGTGTCTCTTCTAATTGAAGTCAATCCTCTGATCTCACAGCTGAAATAAATGGCACTACCAACAGAATTTTCAGAAATAAAAAGTCTAAAAGTTCTAATTCAGATAGAAACAAAAGAGTGAGTAGAAAGCAAATGAAAGAGAGGTTGAGAAAGAAATTTTGGGATGTATTCTCTTACGTGCTAATAGATCCCAAACCATATATTTTATGTTCAGGAATGTTTAATAACAAACAGTTATCCTGAGTGGATTTACCCACTGTTTGAGGAGATTAAATTGGAAAATCCTATGCTTAAGATGTTCATGAGATATAGTGAAGTGTTAATTCTATTCTTGCACCCAAATTGAATGTTTCTTCAGAAGATAATGAGCACTGGAGTCAATGGAACATTTTTTCCTCTATCCTGTGTGGGCAAGGATAGTGTTTACCCTAGAGGTACTTTCCAAATTACTCTGCCCTGAATTTGTTTAAGCAAGGCTTAAATACCAAGTGAAGAATTAGTTTCATCTTAGTCAAGTCAAGTCAGCAGAAGTTGTATGAGCACTTAGAAAATATATTTAAATTTTTGGAATCTTGACTGTAGATCTAGACTGTACTGCTATGTATTTCCAATTCTGTGTATAACAAAAGCTTCAAAAACATGCAACAAAATGAGATACTTCTAGAGGATATTTAGATGCTAGATATATGGGTGAATCTTAAAGTTTGATACAGTTGGCATACTGACATAAAGTTCTTCAAAACATGGTCCTCTGTGGCAGGTATTCATCTTGCTTATGTTCTACCACTATGCATGCAATTTATCAGGTATTACAGTAATATTGTAAACATTATATTGTTGCACGCTCCATCTTCTTCGCATCTTTGTTAATTCTATGAATTACATTTTTTCATTATTAGTATAATCTTTATTTCAGAAATGCATATAAATAAAATCATAAAAAAAAGCAAGACTGACACAGAACCTCCTCTGAGGTTATTTTTTCCTCTTTTCATTTTATTCTGCTGAGAGTTGTGGTCATATGTGACATTTTAGAAATAAGCATAGTAAATTTATTGCTGACAATTATTACAATCAATAATAAAAATACCTGAACTAGTTTGTGTTTTGGAGGTGATATTCTATCATAAGTGAAACTCAAATTAAATGAAATTCATGTCCTAAAATGGCAACTGAAGCAGATAGTAAAAACACATATATTTTAAGAGCTCATAGGTTTCATCCTCTAAATTATAAGCATCAGTTTACAAATATAAGAACTAATTAATGTTATAAATACTGTTCCAGTACATTTTACTCATGAATGTGGAATGTGGAGACATACAGAAAAGTCAGATTATCACACGCTATACTTAGCATGTCAGCATTTCTTTAACACTGATTTTAAAATGGAATTACTACAAGTTGTTTACCAGGTAGTGAAACTAAGGGAATCAAGTCCCTCTAGACTTGCCTGGAAAATCTTGAAACTTCAAGGCAGAGTCAAATAGGCTTGAGATGAAATAGGACCTGGAATCTGCTCAGATTTATACATTACTTCCAATTGAGAGGCAGATCAGTCAAAAAAAGAAAAGAGAAAAGAGCATGAACACTAAAGCAAGCAGTATCACCGCCAAGCATTGCACTGCTGTGCACACTCTACCACTCTTGTACTAACAGGCATGGACACCAATTAGAAAAGATTTGTTTGTGCTGTATGATTTGTCAAAACACGTAATGTGTAAGAAAATGGAGAGAGATCTAGGTACCTCTAGTGAACTGACTAAATACCTGCTAAATGAGTTATAGTTATGACCCTTCTCTATTGTGCTCACAACAGAGTACAAAAGGCAGAAAGAAAACTGACTTCCTTGATCTCTGAAAGAAAAATTCCTGGAGTAAAAAAAATAGATAAATAAATAAAGGGAAATGCACTGGAACAAGAAAGACAAAAGAAAAACAGAAAAACAAACAAACAAGAAAACATCCACAAAACAAAACAAAACCACCTGAGGGATGCTAGGGGAAGAGAGCAAATAGAATCAAATGTACAAAAAATATATATATAAATAAATAAAAATAAAACATGTAAACATAAAAACATATGAAACAAAAAGCATTGGTCATTTCCCACTTGAGAGAATAGCTGTGGGGCAATGGGGAGGACCACTTACAGTTCATAAACAGACTGCTCATGTTTCCGAGTTTTAGACCTATGAAATTTTCAGTTGTAGTTTTCTCAAGATCCATCTATATATCAGCTCAGGAGAAAGAGATAAGAAAGATAGGAAACAGAGATATGCCACTATGAATGTCGTAATTACCATAATGAACAAATTTGCCGGATCATAGGAGGAAAAAACATGGCAAAAAGTAGAATTCCAAAGAAGTCAATTTTGGTTCCGTACTTTCCTTGTTTAAAGCATTTTTTTCACCCTATTTTTGCACTGTGTGAAAACTAGGTAATATTCGAAAGCATCTAAAGAAAAGTGTAAGTGGTTGTGGTTAGGTGGATTTTCTAATGTAGTCTATTTAAATTCAGTTTTAGAAATTTACTTTAAAATTTTCACTTGAGTCATGTATAGAATCAAAGGCTTTTTGAGAAGTATTGTAATTTCAAGATTATTTAATATTAATTCAGTTTTACTATCAATCAAAGGCTGTACTATGTGGCATGCTTTTGAGTGTCAGAAAATAATCCTTTATTACTGCTGTTGTTTCATCAACAAGAGAGTGACACAGGTCAAGCCTACAGAACACCCTGGAGTGCTTTTGTTCTCTCCTCTAAGTGCACTCACTACAAACTGCCCCAATCCTCTGCATTCTGCCAACTCTTTGCAGCTCCTTCAGCCCCTTACTTCATTGTAGAGTTTCTAGATATATCCACTTTCTCTTCTCCGAATCTTGGATACTTTCTTTTAAATTCATGTGAGAAGCTTTGTGTGTATCTTTTCTCCTCCCATATTTTTCCTATTCACCATTCTGATACAGAGTCTCTGTTTTGGAAATATTCAGGAATTTCCATATTTTAAAATACAGAAAGAGATGTGTGCCAGCTGCTAGAAAGGCTATAGGTTCTTTATGCTAGAAAGTCAGTAGGCTGCTACATAGGTTCTTTCAGGTTCAGAAGAGTCATGAGTGTTCCCTGTATTTACAATTTCCCTGCCTTGCCACTGAGAAAAGTAATTGGGTTTGACCCATTGATTCACAGAAATTGAGTGAACACAAAATTCCATGTATTTGTTTTATTAGTAGAACTAGACTGAAATGTCATTAATCTGGGTATTAATCTGGGCACTGAATCTCAATTCGGCAGTTATGCTGTCTGTTAATCCCTTCTACAACCTTGCTTCTAACCTATGAGTAGAAATGCAACACTGATTTTCTTAGAATAATTTAAATACACAGTTAAACTACAATGTCTACTTATAATAGAATTCCTGTTTGTTACAAGCACAACTGCAAGAATCACTCATTTTCCAATGGTAAATAACACCATTAGTATGAACACAGAGTTAACTGAGTAGTAATATTTTTTATTTTTCTTAAGATGTGCTCTTGAGAGTCAGGATAGGTAAAATCCACTGTCATTTTCTCCATCATCTTATTTCTACAATACTACATCAAAGCTGACTGATGAGAAGTCACTTCTACACAAACACTACTTATTGTCATTCAATATTTTATAGTTCTTGATACATACAGAATAGTAAAACCAATCTGTGACTTTTAATATGCCAGCATTATCTGTAATCATAGAATCAGAATGACTTGGGCTGGAAGGAACTCTCTCAGTAAAATCCTTCCCCTGACTTCTAAACTAAATTTCCCCTCCTTTAATGTTAAACCAGTCTCCCTTATCCTATTACTGCCTACCCTTGCAAAAAGTTAATCTCTCTCCTGTTTATGAACTCCTTTTAAATACTGGAAAGATGCAATGAGGTCTCCCAGTAGTCTTCTCTTCTCCAGGCTGAACAAGCCCAGTTCCTTCAGCCTGTCTACACAGGAGAGGTACTCCAGAGCTTGAATCATCTTCATGGACCTTCTCTGGACTCTCCAAAAGTTCCATATCTTTCCTGTGCTGGGAAACCCAGGTGTGGACACAGTACTACCGCTGAAGCCTCACAAGGGNACACAGAGTTAACTGAGTAGTAATATTTTTTATTTTTCTTAAGATGTGCTCTTGAGAGTCAGGATAGGTAAAATCCACTGTCATTTTCTCCATCATCTTATTTCTACAATACTACATCAAAGCTGACTGATGAGAAGTCACTTCCACACAAACACTACTTATTGTCATTCAATATTTTATAGTTCTTGATACATACAGAATAGTAAAATCAATCTGTGACTTTTAATATGCCAGCATTATCTGTAATCATAGAATCATAGAATGACTTGGGCTGGAAGGAACTCTCTCAGTAAAATACTTCCCCTGACTTCTAAACTAAATTTCCCCTCCTTTAATTTTAAACCAGTCTCCCTTATCCTATTACTGCCTACCCTTGCAAAAAGTTAATCTCTCTCCTGTTTATGAACTCCTTTTAAATACTGGAAAGATGCAATGAGGTCTCCCAGCAGTCTTCTCTTCTCCAGGCTGAACAAGCCCAGTTCCTTCAGCCTGTCTACACAGGAGAGGTACTCCAGAACTTGAATCATCTTCATGGACCTTCTCTGGACTCTCCAAAAGTTCCATATCTTTCCTGTGCTGGGAAACCCAGATGTGGACACAGTACTACAGCTGAAGCCTCACAAGGGCAGAGTAGGGAGGGAAAATAACCACCCTCGTCATGCTGATCACCTCTCTTTTGATGGAATTCAGGATACTATTGGTCTTCTAGGCTGCAAGAGCACACTGCTGGCTCATGTTAAGTTTTTCGTCAACAAGGACCTTTCAGCCTTTCTCAGAAGGGCTACTCTCCAGGAGTTCTTCTCCCAGTTTTTATACATATCTGGGATTACATTGACCTTGTATATACTTAGTATAAGAGGGAAAAAAAATACATAGTCTAGCCTGTAAATTGAAAAAACAAATATTTCACAATAAAACACAACTAAAAATAATAATTGCCTTGAATTTTTTCAAAGACTTTCTGCCAAGTCAAGTCAAAGGTTTCCTTTAAATGCATGCACATCTGTAGTGCTTACACATCTGGGCAGCTTGTAGATGATGAGAGCCACCAGATTTAATATATATATTTCACAGAAGAAAGGCATTACAACTTTGATTTGTACATATATTTCATACGTACACAGTTTTAGGTGCACACAATTATTTTTTTCTATACTTGTAATAGACTCTCTGAGATCAGCTAACTGGAAGACCAGCTGGAGATCTTTTCAAATATACTCCATAATCTCGAAGAGAGGATTTTTTTATTTTTCTGTCCAGCAGTAAATTTTCTACCTCAGTAGCATGGCTTATGGTACTGTATTAAAGATCCAAGCTTTCACAGTAGGTTGTACTGGCTACATAGGCTTACATTGATTAAACTTCTAGGAAGAAAAGATGAAAAATAAATACACAAAACAACAACATGAATTCTCAATTCAATTTAACTAAATGAAATGTGAATTTATCTCACTTAAATATACATTATTTATACAACTAAAGCCAATTTAATAAATGCTCATATCCATGGGCCATAGATTAATCCACACTGACATTTTCTTTTTAGTATTATTTCCACTTTCCATTACAAGATATCCAATATCAAAGCCCTGTCAGCTGACGGTCACATTTTATTCTTTTAATAAATTCCTGTACTGTAGCCTGAACAAGAAGTAAATTTCCACAAGAAATTTTGTATGAAAAGTAGGTGCACATTTTAATATTGATATTAAAAAAATAAATAATACATACTTTCTTTTGACATGCCAAGTCTATTGCTACATAGTATTAAAACAATATGAAAACTGTCATTAATTATTGAAGAATCTCTCTTTGAAAATAAAGCCAAGCCAGGTTGTAACCTGGATGCTGCCCCACCTGCATGACTGCAAGTTCCCCTCTAGTGGTTGCTTTAAGCATGCAGATTTTTCTGGTATTGCTGTTTCTTTCCTAGTTGAGGTGAATTGACAGCATTTTACTGACTTAAAAATACCATAAAAATAATAATTACCCCAAAAATATGCGAATTTCCCAGCACAGTTGAGTCAGAAGACCCACTCTCTAGCCAGTCATTCAGACAATGTGCATGCATATTCAAAGTGAAGATGCATTTCAAAATCCAGCCGTTTCACTTCTTTTCTCTTATGTCTTTTGGAGATGTTTATGATTATTTCAAAGTGGTAGGCTTTATTCATAAAAAGCAGCAACTTCCTAAAACTGAAATTTTTCTGATGACCCCTCAGTTTTGCCAAATGTCCAGTGAAACCTGGGAAGAGATCAATGGCAGCACATCTTACTTGGCTGTGTGCTTCTGGGCCCCAGCTCCTCATTCATTTGTTTACTCCTTCTGTGAAATTTTTCCAAAACTAGATACAACTGGACTTTGTTCAGTGTCCTAAACTATGAGATCTAGTAAGACCCCACCATGTATGATTATGAGGGCCTGAATATTTTAATATTCCCTGAACCAGAGTTTAAGTCTGTTCACTGCTACATTGCTAACTGGAAAATCTAGCAGAGGCTAGACATCAGGAAATCCAGCTTTGCTGTTCTAGTGCACAGAGAACATAGAGGTTGGTGATTCATTTTCAATTTCATCTTTGGAGGACCTAGAAGCAAGAGAAGCCATACAAAGCTGAAAACTTTAAAGCTTGGTTTGTCATTCAGTTTCACACAGCATTTTCCATATTCTCTTGAATGAAAGTATAAATAAAAGCCTACTACTTTGATTTTGAACATAAATTTCAGGATTCTGTTGAAACTAAGAGGAAATGAAAAAAAAAAAATTACACAGAGAAAATCAGACTTTACACCAGATACTGGGGGACAAATGACCTAAGAGAAATATAATTTTTAATTTTCCTTTCACACTCAGTCTCCTCAGTGTCAAGAATGTGCTGAAATATGTTATAATCACAGGTTTTTGCTTTCTAATTGTAAGCATGCACATGAACATATCAATCTCTGAGAATGACACTATCACTCTACATTTTCTTGGAGAAAATAAAGCTCATTTTCTCTGAAAAAGTAAAAAATGACTACAGACCTTGTTTATTATATGCACAGAATAAATTACCAAAGGGAAACAAGCATTTTCATTTGTTTTCTAATCTCATTCAGTTATATATATTTTAAAGGTTAGTTGCAATTTCAGAGTGGAAATGTGTTTCTGAAATTGTTTTAGTTTTTCAGCACTTTATGCCAGTGGCTGCCTTTTCACCTTTTCCTCTGTGGAGGATATGAAAAAGAAAAATACAGAGGAGTAAATAATCAGACTACAACTCAATCTTCAGAAAAGACTGTATTTTTTTAATTTGATATAGATATTTAGTTTGAAGACAACCCATTCACATTAAAAGTGAGATTTAGCTTTTCTTTTTCACACTGAAATAGAACTTTAGCTCTCGAGAAATTCCACTGAAATCATCTTATATTCTTAATGTTTAAGGTGAATCCCTGATCCCACTGAATTAAATTGCAGTGATTCCTGTAACTTTAGAAGGACCAGATTTAATTTCTAGTCTTTTCCGTCTGTCCTGGTATAAAACAAACAGCGTAAAAAAGGAAAGTACCTTCAAGGAAAAGGACAGTAGATTCTTCATCATTACTGTGTAGTAGATTCATGTGTTTGTACTAACTTCATTGTCCTTCAGATATGTGATGTCTCTTTCTAATTTCAATGCAGATCTATGGTGTAGTTCACCCCTGCATACATTTACCTTGTTTGCAGCTGTGGTGCTGTATAATGTTGGGGTCAGCACTGCAGTAAAGAATTTGATTAGACATATATGTGTTTTTGAAAGGAACTGATGAACTAATTCTTTGGAAGGGAATGCTCCTCTTCAGGAATTGTTTACCAGTCTCTTTTATAAAGGGTACTTTCTATTGGAGTGGAAACGATGGATTAGTTTTGTTTGTGGAAACTTCTGAACTTCTATTGTTCAAGGGCCTGGAGTGCACGACGCACTTGTAGGCAAATGCAGACTATTGGCTGGAGGTCAAATGAAAATTTTGTGTGAAGTCTCACTTGGAAACGATGACTCCAGGAAGTGAAAGTTTGACTCAGTTCAGGTTGTGATGAGCATGCTAAATAAATTCATGCTCGTTCAAGTGCATTTGCAAGTTGTGCCTACACAAGTGAATTTAATCACCAGCATCTTCCACACTGAGTTTCAACAAATCCCAGATTGTAGATACAGTTCCTTCCTTGGTGGCAAGAACACAGCATAAAGTAGGAAGCAACTCACTAAACTTCACTGATGGTTGATGCAGTATAGACTGAAGTGTGATCCAATAAAATGTGCTTACCTCATCATTCTCCATTTTATTTTATTCTTATGAGAGAAGATGTGCCTCCAGTACCTTAGGGTTCTTTGTAAATGGTAATAACAATAATAATTTATACTGCACACTGTGGTCTCATCTCCCGTTTACACTGAGAAACATTGGCTGTGCTGTGTTACTGTCCTGTTCATCACTTCTCACCTTGCACTTACATGCAACTTCTATTATGGTTATTTTTAGAATACATAAGACACTCAAATAACATGATTACAAGTGTGGAATAACAGCTTAGGGAACAGATAGGACGACAGTTCACAGAAAGAGACAACATGTTGCACCTAAACTTTCCAAGATCAAATCTGACATTGTAAAATCAAAAAGTAAGATTTAATATGAAAACAGTGCAATGAGATTTAATTAGTACTTGTTTTTCTTTACAGTATAACCAATATCATTAAATGTTTTTCTGGGTTTCTTTTTAAAGTTATATATATGAATATGTATATTTGTGGGCATATGTGTGTGCGTAAATATATAAGTGCATATATATTCACACTTAGTGTGCATCTCTGCTTATACGTGTTTAGTAAAATGTTAAAAAATTAAGTTTTATAAAAAACATTCAAGTTTTATAGAAGTTTTATAAAAAATAATTAAAAAATAAGTTTAGTAAAATTCTGCAATTCAGGAAACAAAATGGGCAACTTATAAGGTCCTGTAATGTTATTTTGCTTTACTAGAGGGAAGTAAAATGGCCATAAGGTTCTTTTTCACAGATCTGAGCCATCTTTATAGAAAGCTTCATTTTGTGTTGACTTCTGAGATGGGATACATTTACACACATGTAGACAGCCTGTGATGCCCGCAGGCAATGAGTAGAAGGGAAGGGTGCAGCAAGGAATGCTCTTTCAGCGCTGTCTGACAGAGGGTACTGAGTGTTTTGTTCTGCTTGTCAGAAGCTGGAGCACCCCT
The DNA here is from genome assembly GCA_013399175.1 of Odontophorus gujanensis. Lineage (NCBI taxonomy): Eukaryota > Metazoa > Chordata > Aves > Galliformes > Odontophoridae > Odontophorus > Odontophorus gujanensis. Next base: position 375,752 of record VXAB01009946.1, on the reverse strand, counting down.
GTGATTTCTCTAGCTTTGTGTTGAAGGCTGGCTTGGGTTCTTATCTCCAGGATGGTGCTGAACTTGTGGAGGCATAAAAGACTCTTTATCTCCCCTCTTTACTTCAGTGCAGCAGAGGAATGAACCCAATATAATATGATAATTTCAGGTGAAGTTTATAAGTTTGTATCCCTCAGGATATTGGCATTTTATGACATCTAATAAACCAAACGATGGAGATGTTTTGCATCAAATGAAACCAGCTCCATTTGGTTTTGATGTTGAATTAAATATTGCAAATTGGTCTGCTACAAATGCTATGTTAATCTTTTGAGACATGCAAGGACATAATATCCTGCATATAAACAATGCAAATAAAAATTATCATGCCCTATCCCCTGCACGGTCTATCCAGTGTGATCCTGTTCTGAAACCAGTTGTTTCATCTGAACCTCATTTAGCTTACCAGTAGACACTTCTCTTGCTGGAAGCCCTTGCAAAACCTTATGGCTGTCATGACTAGTAAGTTCATTTTAGTCTCCAGTCAGTTTTACTCATGGTCATTTTATTTTACTTTATTTTATTTTATTTTATTTTATTTTATTTTATTTTATTTTATTTTATTTTATTTTATTTTTATTTTATTTTATTTTATCACTGTTTAAATATGACAACTGTTTTGGGGCTCCTTCATTTGGCTTGCCCTGCTCAGACCATATGAAGTGAAGATGTGCATATACACCTCAGTAATGTGCAACAGAACTCTTTAATAAAGCAACATATTATGGAACATTAATGCACTGACGTTCTTAAATTTATTACAGTATTCAACTACTTGCATGATACAATTCTTTATTGACTTAACAATTTCTTAAATCTATCAGAGGTGTATGAAAATGCAATTAAACTATTCTCTAAGTGAAGAAACTGTATTCCATAGATTTTCAATTGTTATTGAAGCTCACAGTTGGAGATGATCTACCATGGAAGAATGGGATTATGGACTGCCTTGGATGAAATTAAAGACTATTTAGTTTCTGAAGTCAGTGAAGTTTCTAAATTCACCTTGAAAAGTGACACTATATCATAAAGGCACTTTTTAAAAACATTTGCTTAGTGACTGCTAAATTGCATCTAAAATAAGAATGTTAACATTTTGAAGCAATGTAATTTTTGCCTAGAACAATTTTTAGTTTGTTTTACTTGCAGAAAGGTTAGTATAGATCCTAAGTTGTAGTCTTAGAGATACACATGGCAAGGTAACATCTGTATGAGACATAATGAAAACAGCAATCCATTTTATGCAATACAACTAAGCCTGAAAGGTATTTAGTTCCATCCTTCTAAATCATTTTTAATTTTAATAATAATTTGGGAAAAGATGTAGTTATTGAGGGCAGAGAACATAGGATAGGATATAAATATTACTGTTCCACTGCATAGAAGCTCATAGAAACGGGTAGTCAGTAAAGAGGTGTCTGGGGACTTCAGCTGACAAGGTCAAGTGGTTGGATTTAATCAAATTCATTTTGTAGCTGGAGATTTAGTCATGGTTATAAGATAGAGCAGTCACTTTAAGTAAGAAAAGCTAACAAGAAAGCAATACATCATATGCATAAACTGAAATATATTGCTTACAGTCATTTAGCTTTATGTCAGAATTAAAGAAGGTTTTGGAAATAACGTTAAAGCATGAGCTATTTAAACATCAGTAAGTGATAACGTAAAGCAGTTGTGCTTTGTTTCAGTGATACTGTGAATCTCTGGTAGCAATTTACCATTATTGCTACTGGGATATGCTGATGTCATGACCTGATTTGGGATGAAGATCTGTATTTGATTACCAGTTTGAAAGTTTGCATAGTTTTAGCATAAGGGACTGATTTTCAACACCTTCTACTGCTATCACTGAAGTCAAAGGGAGATATATCATTAGTTCCAAGGAGGAGAACTAGGCTCTTTGATTTTCTTAAGCAGTTTGAAAATGGAAGACGCTGCAGAAGGTCAGCTGGTGAAGCAGAAACAGAATCATACTGTTGTAGGCCATCGCTAAGACAAAGAGTCAGACAATATAAAAAAGAGTTGAAAATGATAAGCATTTTAGAAAATATGGTATATGGTTGTGATGATTTCAGGAACTACAAAACTCTTAAAAAACAAGGAGATTTGTTCTGAACAAATAGTATACAAATATACATAATCAGGTGCATTTAATGCATGAATGCTTGTTTATTCTAAAATAATGTCACTATAAATCACTGTTCTAAAATTTAAAAACTGAAATGGTGGAAACTAAGTCTAACATGTTTTCTTTTGTACAATTCAATATGTTATTTCTGATACAAAGTTATATTTAATAAGATGTATACATGTCGAAATGAAAAAGTAAAACAAAACAGACTATATCTGTTTACTTTCATATAATTGAGATCTCTTGAAATCAAAGACTCCAAAAGTAAGATTTTCCAATATTACCATGTAGTCCAAATGCAGAAAATCTAAAATAAAATTTTCATTTCTTTTCCTATCTAGATTTTTATTATATAAATTGATACGCTTCACTATTTTTTTTTAAACTACCATCACATAAAATCTCATCATGGGAAGCATTTTCTTGATTAGAAACCAGAACTTTCCTTTCTAGAAGGCTATAACATTGATTCTTACATATTATCTTCTACCAAACAATCATGTTCTTTCTTACTTACATCTTAGTTGTATCTCAACATTCTTGGTTCTCCTCAGTCTTATCCAAAAACCATTACTTAGATTACCTGACTGTTTTATTTATGAAATTTCTTTGTTTTCATACTTCAGTGCATAAGACTAAGGTCAGCAATTCAGAATAAGTAGTTCAGAAGAGTTTAGTAGAGAGAACAAGGGTGATACATTAACAAATACCAACGAGAATATGAAAGGTAGATGAGAGAAACATGTAAGTAAAGAATTGAAAATAATATATGAGGTGGTGACTAATAAATAAAATAAGGCATAGCCATCAACATTCATATTTTTCCACCTCTCAAATGATCAAAAGCTTTGTTCACTTTGTTCTAGATGAGGTAGAAACTGATCGTTCTTCACAAAAATCCTGTATCTTGCATTCAGAGGAATTTACTTCAAACCCTGGAAAAAATGGGAGGGAAGGAAGCCAAAGAAATCAGTACAGTGTTATATGATCTGTTGAATTGGACACTGCAGGCCCAGATTTCTTCTGACACGATGCATTAGAGTTAAAAAAATGCTGAGAGTCACACATTTGTTATCACGTGAGAATAGATAAAATGATGGTTTCATACACATATTAGCTGGTAACCTTTGATAGAATAAATGTCTACAGGTAAAGGTTCACAACACAGGTTTGGGGTAAGACATTCAGAAGTTTATTTCTGATCTCAGCTGTATCATTTAAACTAAGGAGTTATCTGTTATCGCTTCCATTTTTAAACCAATTCATAGTTACTCCCCTGTTTTTCATCCATATACCGCTAAGTGTTTTCTATTTTCAGAGACATGTCAATCATTTAGACGTTGGTACATCCACAGTATGACGCAGTGAACAAACTGAGAGCTGTATCCTCCAAATACTTAACAGTAAATATTCAGTCTTAATCTCCCTTTACAGTTGTGGAGACATTCGCTGTTACTGAAAATGCTCATGAGCATAAACAGTCCCGAAGTCAGAATGTACTCCAGTCCCACATGGATTTAATATGGTAAATTAGTTTGTGCTGCAAGCTTTATAGGTATAAACTGAGATCGTTTTAGAAAACTAATTCAGATTCTGACATTATACTTTCTTCAGCTGATCTATTTAAGGTAATCATTTGAAAACTACATCCAGATCTATTTTTAGACATCGTTTGAAAATGTAGGCAGTTCACATGTAATTTATAAGAAATTTTATACTCTCCATTGATGAAAGGTATTAGAAAAGAAAAGTAGTATATCTTAGGATATTTTATTACCATTAATTTCAGTAGTGAGTTTATCTAGTATTATCAATAGCTCTGGTAGTATTTTTCACCTTACAGGACAAGGTAAGGGATCATTAACTTTTTAGAATAGTAATTGTATCAGCACAAGCAGATACATTCTGAGAAGAAATACAGACTAAAAAGCAAGTGTTCCAGTAATGTAGGCCTCAGGAGTACGGAATACATCATGGAAGTATAATAACAAGGAAGAAAAAGTAGAGATATGAGTTATTTATTCATTAGCTTCAGAGAAACAAATTCTCCACTCTGATATCCTAAAATCCATAGAATCATAGTATCATAGAATGGTTTGGGTCAGAAGGGACCTTTAAGATCATCTAGCCCCAATCCCTCTGCTATAGGCAGGGACACCTCCGTCTAGACAAAGTTGGTCAAAGTCCCATCCAGCCTGGCCTGGAAATCCACAACCTCGCTGGGCAACCTGTTCCAGTGTCTCATCGGTCTCACAGTAAAGTACTTATTCCTATTATCTAGACCAAATCTACCTTCTTCCACTTTAAAGCCATTTCCACTTGTCCTGTCACTACATTCTCTTATAAGTCCCTCTCAAGCTTTCCTGTAGGCCCCCTTCAGTTAATAGAAGGCAGCTATAAGGTCATCCATGAGTCTTCTCCACTCCAGACTGAAAAGCCCCAAACCTCTCAGTCTGTACCCATATGGAAGGTGCTCCAGCCCTCTGGTCATCAATTCTCAGTGCAGAAACAACACGGAATCTTATATAGTTGATATACAGGCTAAAATGATGGATCAAGGATTAGGTGCTGCTCAGGAGCAAAGCGGTGGGAAAGCAAAAGTACTGTTAATGATTTAATAAAAATAATAATGAGACATATTACACTAAAATAAGATAATAATTCTTCATTAATATTTCCAGTGCGTAACTCAGGGAATCAATTACCAGGAAGCAACAATTTCACCTATACAATTTTTGTTTTATTTGAACCAATCCTACAGAGTGAGTGAAAGCAAATTAAAAACAAGTGCATAAGCTCATTGAACAAACACGCTGGTCTGTGACTATTTGAGTCATGAAATCTACCATTTCATGGCCAGAGAGAGACCATGGCAACAACCTCTAGGGAACAGATCACATTTCAGAAGTCTCCAGGATTTTACTGGTCGGTAGCCAAAAAGTGAAAAAACAGGAATAGGAATATGGGTTCCATAAATTAGTCTGCTTTGTGTTTATTATAAAATCAATGCCACATAAAGAGTGAGAATTTGTCTGAAAGAAGCTAATTTATTGACTATGCACACAAATAAACTCGGCATTATCATGTGGAAAATAAAGTCTATGGAGTTGCCATTGGAGCTCTCCTTTTGTATGGCTACTCCAGTTAACAAGTATTAAAATAATTTGTATCATATGAAATCAAAATAGCTACCCACATTTTTAAAAGAACATCACTGAAAATGAATTTGTCTTTCAGAAGACAATGTCCCAGAAAGATATCTTTTGTTTACTGGTTGGCAGTACAGAAATTAGTGATCTGAATTTGAGAGTAATGGATAAATAAATCTAATGCACAAGAAATTAAAAGAACAAACAAGTAAACTCCATGTTTTTGTTACACTCAGCAAGCAACTGAGGTCATCAAAGTTTAAAGGGAATAAATGAGATCTGATATTTTTGATTGACAGGACTAGAAATGCAGCTAACGGATTAGATTACTTTTGTCACAGAAGTATTGGAAGTAAATTAATTAGATAGAGAGACAAGTATTGTGTTTCAGGATTTAAAGAGTCTCTAACATTTACTGATGATATGGACCAGAGCAAAGATATTGCCATGGCCTACTTGCAGTTTGTCACTACTCCCCTGAAGTAGGCAACAGTGGGATGAGAGTGATGCGTACACTGTTCTGTGCAGTGTGCAAGTGGCATGTTGTGTGACGAGTAAAACTGCCTTACAGCAGTAATTTCTGCTTTTTGTCTCATGAGACCGTATCTCATCACTCTGATTGCTCTCTTATAAATGCAGATATGCTCATTTCTTACTGCTCATTGCCACAAGTTTTTGAACCGCATATACTTCTGGTCTGATTCCCATACAGTTTCAGTTTTATACACTGAAGTGTAAAACAGTGAATGTATATAGTTTTCAAAAGTCAATAAAATACTAGTTTGGTGGGATCAATACCAGTTAACCTTAGCTATCTGATATTTGGGTAACTTGTAATTTATGTAAGTATGAATGACTGCTTGTTCTGCAGTAGACAGAACCTAGAACACTGGATTTTAGATGATATTCCTAATAAGATGTTTTATTACAGACATTTCATTACTTACTATTAATTAACCAGTATTTTATATGAATGAGACTAGATGAAGTTTTTTTCTTTTAAAATCACACAGAAATAAAAGATTAGATTATTTACTTCAGTTGCTTACACCATAGTGAAACAGATGCTAAGTAATTTGTTTTTATGATTGGAGAACACTACAAAATTGTTCTAAACTCAATTGTACTCGTGAAAATAAAGGGCATCTTAGTCCCATGGGTGCCTGATGGGAAATGGTGAGGGGGTGGTTCTTCAGGATTCTTATTTGGAGAGTTTCCATCTAAATTATTTCAAGTGAGACTGCAAAACAATCATGAAACTATTTTCCTGCTTGTTATATGCTATTTTAGTTCTGAACTGTCAGTATTACTCAAAAGTTTGTCTCTAGTTCAGCAGTGTTGAAATCAGATTGATGCGTAACTGATGATTCCATTGATGATTCCATTTTCAAGAGGGATTAAAAAGGAAGAAAAAAAAGGATTCTAAGTTATTGTGACAATAAAACTGTAACCAATTTTTTAAAAAAGATAAAAACCAAAGTTTTATCTTTGAAAGTGTTGTACAAATTTTTGGATGTTACAAGTGGATGGAAGGAGAGGAGAATTACGGTTAAATTTTGTTGTGAGAAGTGTGTGGTAAGATTTCCTTTATAATGTGGTTCATTTTATTTATAAAAACATAAATTGAACAATCGCAATTTTTTTGAAAACCCTCTTAATAAAAAATACATCCATGTTAAAACTAAATTTGAAAAGGAGATACTATGATGGCATAGATAATGAGAATTTTATAATTATAGATTTTATTTATTGCTATTTAAGATGATGATGATGCATAGTCTTATATATTCCTTCAGCTGGTAAACAGTAACAATTCGGTTAAACAAAAAGCAAATATTGTTACTGCTCTGAGTTAGGAAAGAATCATTGGCAAAATATGATGGAGTAGATATTACATTTGTGCAAAACCATCCATTAGAAGGATACATGGAGGAAGAAAAACTGCGCTTAAAAAACTAATGTGATGTGATTAGAAAGCCATAATGGTGAAACAGGAGGTTTGCTATAGGTACTGTTGTACATACAGGGAGGATCATCATTTCTGTTTCCAGGCTTCTAACATTTTTAAACTCTGAAAAAGTTTTCCATGCATGTTTTAGAGATGCTACTGTGCATGTGGAATATCATTCACTGACACTGGGCAGAGAAGCCCATATTATCTAATTTGTTTATTTGCAGTGATGCAGACACTGATTATTGCTCCCAAAAAGGGTAAAACATAACAGTTACAGAGGAATGGAAGGCCAAGGAGAAGAGAAAATGTTATTCTAGTTCAAGCTCTGGTTATAGTTCCCCTTTATACTCGTGTCACTACTTCATGTGTTGTACTCAGAAGTCATAAACAGTAATTTGACAATGTTAATGTTATCTTTTCCATGTTATTCTATGTCTACATGAAATACTGCTATTGGTTTATTTAAAAACAAAGAAAGACAGAAATAAAGATTTTACAACACTACAACCATCTGTTCATCTCTTTTTTTTTTTTTCCTGTCTGTTCTTCCCATTCAGCTATTCCCTGTCTTTTTCTTCCTTTTTGTTTTATTTTCTTCCTCCCTTTCTCTGCTTAGAAGCTGAAAGAAAAATCATGGTACATTATTGTTTGCATCTCTGAGAAAGGTGCCTCTCAGAGGCACAGACTGTAGAGCGTTCTGTGTGAAGGGCAGCATGCTCCTGGGGAGGGTAGGGTCACAGAATGCAGAGCCCTGTGACTTGTAGCAAAACTGGCCTCTGAAGCCCATGCACATGCCAAAACAGTAAGTTACCGCTGCTGTGGGTTGTGCAGTCTTGCTACTGGCAGAAGTTCACAATGTGGTGTGGGATTATAGATATTTCAGTAGATTTTAAAGTTTTCTGCGACCATCTGTAAACAGTGGGGGTGAATGGGCTGCGTTTCATAAAACTGAGGCATCCAGAACTGTTTCCTCATAGGACAACATTCTTTCCACTCCCCACTGCAGATGCTGCCATATGTGTGATACAGTATCTCATTCAGAACATGCATCTACGTTTTTTAACTTTCTTCAACAGAAAAGCTTTCTCTAGCTATGCTACACCAAGTGAATTTTCATTTGCAAATGAAGGCACGTTATCTTGTGCAAATCATTTTGGCAGTAGAATTGTGTAGATCTTGAGATATATTATTTTTTGTAAAGGAGAATAGGGAAGTCAAAATCAAGAACTGTCATATATGCATAATTTTTCAGAAGTAAATGTAGTTTTTTTCAGGGTATTAATGCAATCCTGTGCAGCAAAAAAGGCCATTTGATATTATGAAGAAAATTACAACAGCTAGCCTTTGATTCTAAGTTGCCCAAAAAGTCTTAGCAGTTTGGTAGACTAAAAGTTTGCTCATCCATGAGATTACCTGAGCAATATCAAAGAACACCCAGACAGGAAATGAAGAATAATCTTTGCCACTATTTTGGATAATAAATAAGATATAAATTTTAATGTGAGATGGGAAATATCTTGAATAATTGAACTATTGAAAGCGTGCCACAATTGCTCTAAATAAATACATGAAGAGACAGAAAACTGACACCAAGAAAACAGTAAACCTTGTACCAGCCAAAAAATGAACTCAAATCCAGAATGTACCCTTTTTAGGAAAGGTCTGGTTATGAATCCAGAATGTTTCTGAGGTTTCCATTTATTTCTACACCATTCTTCCTTCTCCATATGGAATGGACATGGGGTTTGGCCTCTAAACACTGGCAGATCTCCCAGAATGGATGCAAAGGCCTGGACTATCAACATGAAGTCTGACTCAGCACTGATTCCAGCACTCTGTGTGTCTGGCTTCCTACATTGCTGCATCCATTGAAATCTTGTGGCCAGGAACTTCACCATAGGGTTGTAATCAGTGCAGTGAAGTAAAACCTTCACATATAAAAAATGTAATAGTATTTCAGTTCTAACTTGGTTACAGGACCAATTGAAAGGACAATATATACTCATCAGTGTCCCCCATTCTCTTGGAATTGCTCAGATCTTCTGCAGGTTCCTGCCTTATTATGGAATCTGCCTTACAGCATTTTCGCTGTGTCTCCCAGATACAAACTGGCAGAGGTTTTCTTCTTTATTTAAAAACAAAACAAAACAAACACAAACAGAGGAAACTTTACTTCTGAATCCAAGGTTCAATATGATCAGTGAGCTGCTAGGTGATATTTTCGAGTCTATTTTCTTGTTGCCATCTAATCTAAGTTTCTTTACTTTTTTAGCTTATGTGTGTCATGACAACATAGAAAATCTCCAAATTATGAAATAGAAGTTAAATTGTAGATTTTTTTGAACAACAGCTGGAAAAAGGTATGAGTTTTTCCATATTCATATTAATTCTGAGCTTTAATGATCACAATTTCACCATCAGCCTAGATAACTACTTTACTATCAAAAGGATGGAGTTACAAAATGCTATGCTATACACAGTTTCTAACACTGTAAGCAGATATTATGTGGGAAAGTATTATCACTTATTCTTTTTCAGTTAGAAAAAATCAAACACAATGATTGAAGTCTTCAAGAATCCAAGTCCTTAATATAAAGTCAAAATCTATGGAAAATCAAATCAAATCAAATCAAAATCACAATGGAGCACATATTTTTAATATCACATATTCTTCTACATTTGTTGCTGTTTAGACTTTGTGAAATCTTCATTATATATCAGTATTTTTCTACAAAATAGCTTGTGTCCAGATTAACTTGAGAAGCCTGAAGTGATTTTGCTAGCTGTACACTCCTTTTCTCAAAAAAATACGAAATCCATACTTCCTGGTCAAGAGGTTAATTCTGCTGCCAAGAGAAAATTTCAGTATTTCCATACTTCCCCTTCTCAGTGATATTATTGAAAGGTTGTGTTAAAAATCACTGAAGAAGGGCATTGTTTTAAAAACTATGCATACTATCTATGTGTAAGATTACTAACACTTAAAGATCATGGAAATCTAAGCTGCAGTTTTCCTAGTTTCTTTTCCAGAATACTGGCTTTTCAAGAATTTATGTTTTAAACTGTGATAACCACTCAGTAGAATCTTCATAAGGTATATTTAGACAATTGGAAGTAATGATGCTTGAGATGATTAAGAAGCAGATCTCTATGGAGGTTTTCTTCTTGAGTTACTGTAACTGACACATCTTATGAAATGAGCAAATGCCACCAGTGCTCACACTGAAGTACCATTTTGGATAAAACAGTACTGCATTTTAAAACTATTCTTACTCCATTATTTCCAGTAATCTGTCTGTACTGTGTTTATGGACAGACAAACACTAGAGAAATTATGTCCCCAGTTTCCATGGTCAGATGATATACCTGGCCCCTGTCAACAACTCTGTGAGCACTTCATAGTTGCAACAGGCAGCACTGAGCAGGTGAATTTCAAGAGCCTAAATGGCACAGGTACTGCAGTTCCTGGTACAGACATCATCAAAGCTATAGCAGTTCAGTGAAAATGACATTGTTCTTTCTGGAGGATGTGTATATGCAGAGGTTAATTCTTAAGGTAAAAATTTAGGTTGAATGACTGTCTCTAAGGGCCAATTTCTCTAAGAGAAAGCTACACCACATATCTTGTGTCAGTATGACAGTATGTCAGTCTCATCCACACATTAAAACTTTTTCACCTGGGGTACATTATTTGCTACTCGTTCTGTTAATGAAAATGGATGATTTTCACACAGAACTGAAGTGTACTAACTGCAAGTTTCTCTGTTAAATTAGGGAAAACTGTTCATTAATTAACACTCAATTACATTTTAAAACAGGAAGCATATATATGTTTCTTTCCCGAATTTCGTAAACAACTCCTTAGCCTTTAGCTGAACAAGTCCAAAACTCACTGAAATGACTAAGTATAATAAACCTTTAAGTGATCAGAAACATCTCTCTGAATAGTCAAAGAAATAATACATCTTTATATGCCCTCTTTTGAGCTGACAAAGTAGAATATGGCTTTAATATCTCAGGACACACAAAGTATATACTTACATGGCTGCTTGAATATTTACGAAAGCAAGAGTCAGCATAATAATGATGCTCTTATGTAATTTACTCTAAACAGTATACAAGAATAAAGTTATTTGTGATACAGACTCTTGCACTGCCCCACTTTGCATTGCATTCATCACTTATTTATAACTGTTCTATACTATGTAATGTATATTATTTTTTAAGCTACAGTGGCCAAAGCGTTTTACAACTTGCAGTTTGCCTACTGTCCAAATATTGGAAACATTACCCAACTCCATTCCTTTGCATTTAAACAGCAGTAGGCTTAAAGTCGATAGATGCCAAATTCCCTGTTTGATCCGAAAACAATCTTTGGAAAGTAGGAAAAAATAAAAATAATTAAAAAAGGAACAGAAACAAGCATCCTACCTGATGGAGAGGACACTGCTAATTCTGATTAGGAAACTGATCTGAGGTTTAAGGAAATGCTGAAAATGTATAAAGATTCTTTCACATGTAAATAAGACTAACTCAAATTTGAAAGATGGGTATCTCAGCTGTCCATGCTCCTGTTCTAGCTTAATTCTGCAGCAAAGCCATATGAGAGTATTTCATCTGGTGGATTGGTATGTTTGTCTAATTGCAATAGAATACCTTCTTGAAAACACTACCACTGCTTCACTGTTATTTGAACATGAGCTTACACCTCTGGAGAATAAATTGAAATACAAATGTAGCACACTGTATTCATTTCAACTAATAAAAGGACATGTATTCTTCACTCAGATTCCTTAAAATATCTGAAAAACAAATATTTACTACAGTTTGCAGTTTCTGACATGTTTTCTTCTTTAATAAATAAGTTTCTGAGTAGATTCCCTTATAATTTACAAAAAATATTTTCAAAAAAAGACTACGGTGGAGAACACTAGTATGTTGCTGCATTATAATTGCCGTTTATGTGAAGACCTTTGCAATATTGGTCAAACAGCCATTGAAAGCCCTGAAAGATCAAGGTAAAAATGTTTCTGTTGAAGTATTTAGACCATAGATGCACGAGTTGAATAAACGTTTTAACAGTTTAGCTGCACGGAAAGTGTTTCCAGCTAGGGAAGTTGTAAGAAACATAACATCATAGTTACACCCAGGTGTCAGACCTGAAATTTCTGGAAACACAGTAACAAGGGTGTTTCAGTGTCAAGCATCGGTCCCAGGAATAAGTAAAGTCAGGTTGATTTTTTTTTTCCCAACAATTTCGCAAAGTTAATTTTTGACAACACCAAGAATCCGGTAACGCGTGCAGTGCTGAGAGGAACAGTGAGGTAAAGAAAGCACGGGCTGTTTGTACACGTGTATGTGGGAACTGGATCAGCTAGGTCACTGAACCAGAGCTAAATCAGCGTGATCAAGGGAAAGTTTGTACTAAAGACACAGAGCACCTAGTAAGTAACAGAAGTGTCATCTGTCGGTTTCTACGATCACCGTTCAGAAGGGCAAAACTAATCGAAGACCTGGTCGGTAGTTTTATCTGCATTCTTCGTCTGAAAGCCAAAAACCGAGCCACCACAGGGGGAAGCGCCGACTGCCATGCACCCAACGCTCAGCACCACAGCATCCACCCGCGGGGAGCGGAGCTCACCTCCCCTCGGGGCGCACCGCCGTGGGTTCCCGGCCGAGCCGCAGCCCGCCCCGCCCTCCCGTAGCGCTCCTCTCGGCGCCGCCGCCACCTGCGTCCTGCGGTGGAGCCGCGGGACGGCGGAGAACTCGGCTCTCCCCGCCCCGCCTCGTCCCCTGCGGTCGCACCCGACCTCCGCAGCGCTCGCTCGGGGGGGACGGAGGCGGGAGGAAGCATCCGCCCTTCCGACGGGCAGCGCTGCGGGGCGCGAAGCACCCGAATCTGCGGACGCCCTGTGAGGGCTGCGCGGCTGCGACGGAGTTTTTCTTCGGTCGCTGCCTCCCCGGAAAGTTACGGCCCGCAGCCTCGACAGCGCCGGGACACCCGGAGGCGTGAGGCAAACCGCACACGGACCCGTCTCCGGGAGCAGCCGCTGCCCGTCAGGGCTGACGGACAAACCCCCTCATTCCGCCCCCCCGGCCCGGAAAG